>JAOXNN020000036.1:2608948-2638360 GCA_028571205.2 Hydropsyche betteni | reverse complement strand
ATCCTTGAAAAATCGACCGAATGCCGCGATCATCATTCGGAAAATTAAAACACAGGTTACGATAGAGATCTAGAAAGAATACGAAGGCTTTGGCGGTACTGCGACCGTCATTTCAAAATTTCATAATTAATGTCTGGTTAATTTAGTGTTAATTACTATTTGTTTACGTGTAATACAGGCAGGACGCCAGGTTTCTATTACGTACTTTTAATTAATGTCGAATCATTGAAATGATACGAGTCGTAGATACGAAAAACAATCATCCATTTTAATTATTAAAAATATGCAAATTTTTCATGAATTAAGATCGTACGGTTTTCCGTTTGAAATTCGAAAAGCGCGCTTTGCTAACGTCAATTCCGGTTTCTTATTGAAATTAATTCGGTCATGGTCGACTCATCTGAACCAATTTTTTCATTTCGATATTACAAAACATAACAACGAGATTAATGCGTTCAAAATCGCCTATGCAAATATTGCTCAACGAAATTCCTCGCGTGAAAAAGCCGCATTGTTATTAAATGGGCCGTACTCCTAATGCACATGAGCTTTAATTATATTATCGTATTTATGAATTAATTGCGATTTTTCGCAATAAATAAACGTATAATATTTATTTAAGTTGCGATAGTCACGGTGTGGAATCCCGTGAGAGATTCGCACGCGAATTTAAAATATGCAACCGTCTGCAAAGCACTTTTATTGCTCGACTGTCGCATACTGTTATGACAATTTCGAATGAAAATAATATATACGATATGAATAGGTCTAATTTGAAAATTTAAATCTGCAGGAAATCGCAATTGATTCCGATAAATGAGCCGTATTTTGAAGTGATAAGTGAATCACGCGAAATTGCGTACTTGAATATTTAACTATTATTCATCCCGTGACAATAAATATTAATTAATATTTTTATGATTAATTATGTGATTATTTATGATAATTTTTTATTTGTTTCGCTATGAGTAGAATCTTGAACGTTTTTAATGAGGCATGTGAAATTTTTCTATCCCATCTGCCTTACTGTTAATCAAACCATTAATCCTCAACAGAAACGATCCGAATTAAAAAAAAAATACACACCGCAAAACAACCAACAAGTCATTGTGCATGTGCAACACATTCAAAACGATTCGTAACATACTAAATAAAAAATATAAAAAAAAATAAAAACAGAACACGTTTCACCGACTATGCAAACTCCCTTTGTTTTCTATGTAAATCAGACGCCGGTTGGACACACCTGACCGACCATTGTACAGCGATGGGCCGAGGTCAACCGAAAAAATCATAATAAATAATAAATATAAATTGAATAATAAAAAAAAATGGCTGGCTCGTAACATGCGGCACTGACCTGCAATGTGATATGAAAATATGGTTGTTGAAATGGTGTGTGCGCGAAGGCCGTCTAATTAGACTCCTCGCCAACAATGGCGGGTTTAAAACAAGGAGGCTTTATTCTTCGTGTGTGTGGAAAAAAAATGATTCGGTCTCAATGTTCGGAATGACCTTTGTGCAATGCACAATTCGATTAAGTCTCCATGGCTAGGAAGTTTGGTGTTTGCGGTTGGTGTTGTATGGACTTTTTAGAATGTTGAATTTATTTGAGTCATTATCATTATATGTATATAGCAGGATTTTGGAGTGAAATTGATTTGCTCTAATATTTTTGTATTTAAATATCGATTAAGTAAATTAGACATCAATGCGCTAATTTCAAAATGAAAGTTCAAAACCCAAATTGTAAAATAGACATTTGCACAAACGTTTGTTGAGTTTTTTAAATCGATTGTCAAATTTCAATTTTGAATTCATAATCATTGTATTTTTTAATATCAATTTGACAAATTAGACATAAACAACTACGAAGAATAACGTTAAATGATAATAGTTGCAAATTTTCCAAACATAAAAGCTCGAGACTCAAAACTTTAATTTGACATTAAATTAAATTAGTGATCTTTATCCCTTTATATATTAATCATATCACGCATTGCTTAACTTCGACAATAAACCAAAGCCGGAAAATTCAACAGAACTAACCCATTGATCATATCACGTCAAAAAGACAGTTATAAAACAATTTTTTTTACCAATTCAACATCAATATCAGAATGGAATTCGCAGAATTTCCATTGTCTGAAACAATTTTCCATACAATCTTCATAGCATCCTGCAAAAAAAATGCATCCAGCAACAGCAAAGCCTTTGTATCAAAAAGAATCCTAAAACGCTTCGAGTGTGAGAGCCGAGGATGCGAAAGCCTTGATAGTCGCCTCATTATGATAAACAATGAAGACTATGAGAACCGGAGGGGTCATAAACTCTGCAAGTTCAATGCAACCTCGTGCTTATATAATTCGACTGACATGCGCTCGCACTTAAAGATAAGTACTTAGGATTGTCCACCGGTTCGGCGACCCGAGAAAAACCACTCGCTTGCAAATTATTGCGCTTAAAAAGCGTCACGAAGTCCGCGCAAATGACATTTTACGCAGAAAAAAGCCCAAACTCTTCGCAATTCAGATGAGACTCGAAAAAATTAGATCCGAACACCGGAAACGTCGAGATCTCACAATGGCTGTAAAGCAATTTGCTGTAATGATCATATGTCTACTTAGATGACAGCACAAGCTTCGGAGCTTAAGTAAAAAAGTTTCAAAATGTACGAACAAAAAATCCGCGATTTGAATTTGAATCCGACCGATCAGGATCTGACATCATCGCCCGTTCCGTACATAAGGTGCTATATTTTATACGTGTAATTAGAATTTTCTTGTATAACGGCTGTTAACCCGCCATCGTTGATTTTCCGGTTCACAGAAACATACGTTTCCTGTCTAGGTCAATTTTCGCTCGCCATGCGAAACAAGCACATTTTCCATCAAGCGATAAATAAAAGTTGTTAAAAATTTCTTTGGAAACAATGAGCGATTTATGCAGTTTCAAGTTCAATCGCGACTCTCATTAATAAATAAAATTAATGGATCTCGCAATGAGAACGAATCTGATTGTTGATCGAAATGCGCAACGCTTTTTGTAATAAGTCACATGAAAAATGAACGGTCACGATTCGAAAAAATCGTTTGATTGATTGTTACGAATTACTGGATCGATTACTGTGAAGTTTATTAAAGTAAATGATATGTTTTTTTTTTTTTATCGAATCGATCGCGTTTTTCCGACACGTGCGCGATTTAACACTTTAATGAGTGTTTGCGTTGGTTACGAAAACGTACGTAAATATTGATTGATATTTTTACAACTTTCGAATATTTGAAAGTACTAGCACGTTGTTTATAATTGATTCGTCGTGATTTTGTTGAAAATTAACCGATAGAAACTGTGGTATAAAAAAAATAAAAAACAATAGCTTTATTAATTTGTAAGAATGTCTTAATTGAAAACAACAAACCTACAAAATATTGACCATGATTCTAAATAACTAAGTATTGTCTATTTATTAGTTATACCTAAAAATAATACAGTTAAACCTCGAAATAAACGTATAAAACGAAAATGCCACCATTACAATGGTTTTGAGCACATGTTGCACGCTCATTTGACCCATTGTTTCAGAACGTGTCGATTGCGTTCGTTTACCGCCGATTTCGCTAATATTTACGTACAAAATCGACTTTGAAAAGGAAGTGTATACTTCGCTTTGGACGGTTCTATTATTTATTATTCGTTTCGAATTATTTTGCGAACGGAAAACAATAAATCAGCCGTGCGGTTGGGCAATATCGACGAAAAGTGCGGTTCGACCTTTAAATTTTTCTATGCCGCACATAATGGCTCTATCTAATATTTCCGTTCGTTATTGAATTATAAATTGAAGGGGACTAGTTCAAGAAAAATCTGTTTTTTTCTTATTGTTGCTATTGTTTGAACTATGTGAAACAGATGCATCGGAGAAATGTCGAATGCAATTATTTGCCAAAGTGAAAGTTCTAGTGAAATGCATCCGTTTATATACCGAAAAAATCGTATTGTTCTACAGTGTCTTTCTACTTGGAATACAACTTCTTATTGAGACATAAATTGAAACGTTTTCTCTTACAAGAAGACTCAGCACTTTTTATATGAAAATTATCAGATAAACACAATCAAATTCATAATTTTCAACAATCACCGCTCGCTGAAAGCATTACTTCATCGCCATTGTTTAAACGATGCAAAATTAATAGAAATTACAAATTCAAATCGGCAATTGAATAAAAAAAAAAGTCGCGAACGAGCGAGCCGTAAACTCGTAAATGCAACGTGATTTTTTCAGAATTATTCAAATCGCGATGGCGTGATGACGATGGACACCTAATGTGTGTCCCACTTTTGCCAGTTTACTATATCGCGCTTTTATTATATTACGATAATCGCATTGTTGGACGTGTCCATCGTTATGCAATGGTGTGTTATGTCGAGTGCGAATCACGGTCGAACACGAGCCTGTCATCGCGAATGCGATCACCGACCTCAAAATCATCTTTTCATTTACTTTTAACAATGGGGAATTAAATATTATAACCTTAACTATCATTCATGTAGAATCTCAGTATAATTTCATTGAATTTTGTGTAATAAATAGCTTGGGGAACTGTCAAAGTTTCGAAACGGAACAATAATTTCGAACTGTCAAAATTAGGGTTTTCACATAACGAATAATTTTTTTTTCAAATAAAAACTTAATAAATATTTTATTTATTATTAAATCGATATATAATCTTTTATTTTTTTAATAATATGATTCAAAAAATATATATAAAAACGCATCAGATTTGAACCCGCAATCATTCGACGAAATATCTCAATGTTACATCCTTTTGCCATGAACTGACAACAATTTCATTCAATCATAAAACACACTCGAACAAAAAAATCAACAAAAATACAGAGTTTCGTTTTCGAAACGGATCCACCGAGTGCGAATCCCAAAAAACGAACGCGCAATAAATTTCGGTCTAATAATTGCTAATTGCGCCGCCGATAGAACAACGTCTCAAAAAACACGGATTTTTTCCACAATTCGGTTTTGTTATGATCGCAGGTAACGTTTAATGGCTTAATTGCGTTTTATGCCTCTGTTGCTCTTGACGAAGGTGAGTACATGATCCGGTCGTGGAAATACGCGGAGGTTCGAAAATCCTGTTTCGCGCCATGTGCGAATATAAATAGATAAGTTCAAATGTCATAGTTTGTTGTATGCTATTCGGAGCAAGGTCTGTAGTTGATTTATGCAATGCGGCATGTCTCTGGGAAAGTTCAGAATGGATAATAGATTATTGTAGTTGTGATCGATTTGATTTTCAGGCGAAGTTGGGTAACTTTCGTTGAAACATCGTTGGAATTTGCGAAGGAGTTCAAGAAGCTAATTTGAATAATTGCATCTTGATTAAATCTAAGGAAATGGAAATATCGCAAAATTACATGTACTTTGTGAATTACATCATCCCATTAGTATTGTTCTTGCTATATTTTATATACAAAATATTCGTTTCCTAAATTTAGACATCAAATATAAATCAAACAATTTTATCTAGCACGAATTTACTTTTAAAAAAAAGTCTCATCATACAACAAAAACGCACTGAACCGTTTTATCAATATTTTTAAAACGTTTCAAGAATTCGCAAAACGCTTTGTTTCTGCAAAACAAGAGAGTGCTCATAATTTCTTTAAGTTTATAAGATTTTCGCACGAACGAAAGCAGCCTTATCTGATCCGTTCATTCGTTGAGCAAGTAGTTCGAAGACTGACCACTTAATGGGTGAAAGTGCCCTTTGAGAAACCTATCCGGAGCGAAAATATTAGAAATCAACAAAAAATTATTTAAAAAAAAATACAAAAACGTTGCGGTCGACAATAACAGAGATTTACATGTTGCACGTCCGCCGGTTTCGACAAAAACCACCGCGATTTATTATTTGCGTGTGTTTTCGTCGTGCGCAACAGAATTTAGTTCTTGTTCGATTGGGGAACGCAGTTTTGTTCCAATAAACATGTTGCCAATAAACTTGTTACTGTAAAAGCGAGGCGTGACGAAAGCGTAGACCGAACTGCGAAACGTTCGACGATCGCTGAAAAAAATCTCACAAAACGATCTTTAGCACTCGAGGTGTAAATATGCTTGTATTGTTTCTAGTTGTATTTTGTAATTTTTTCGGGTTTCAATTATGTCCGATGTGATGTGTTTTATGAATTGAATTTGAGTTGAAAAATTTATGGAAATCTTCATTTGATCAAATTTATATTATATATCAAGGCAGTTAAATCATGATATTTTCTCATATTGGAACAGAGTCAACTGAATAATGATTAATTAGACAAAGATCAACTGGAAAATGAATAACGAACTAGAGGAAATATTCTTATAACTAGGCTGACAAAACGTCTTAACGATGCCTGATTAACCATAAATTTCATTTACCGATACTCCGGTAATTTTTTTAAGTTACCGGTTTACTTGTGAATTGCCGGTATATAAAATTTTAAATAATAATAGGTAAAACCGGAAAAAATAACGATAAATAAAAAAAAAAGTTTTTCGAAAAAAACCGTTCGTTTATACAACCCGACTTTTTTTCAAAAACATTTTACAATAACACTTTCCTTAAATATTCGAAATACAATTTTTTTATTTACCGGTAAATTACCGAACTTTTATTCGAGTCGTTTACCGGTAATGGCCTCCCTAGACCTCATTGAGGGAAAATTATCCTTCTTTGTTCTCCTCTAGAAAAATGATCTTATTTCATGCTGTTCTCAATGGTATAAATTTAATTACATATCAATAAAAAATATCGCCTGCGGCCCTAATCATGAATGCGTATTGTATTTTACGATAATATTGCCTTTTTTTAACTATCTTGATTTTTAATTTGAATGTTTGAGCTATCTTTAGATCTATTTTAAACTGATTTTTTTGACAATTTCCTCATTTAACCTTTACAAAATCTTATCATTTGATTATAACGCAGTTTCCTTAGCACGCCTCCAAAAATCATGCTTTACAAGATTTAGCATCCGATTGGTACAATTCAAACAGTAAAATCCCACAACAAACCCAACACCCAACCAAAGAAATTGCAACAAACCACAACCGCATTCCGCACAAAACGCAATTCACATCAAACACTCGCAGATTTACCATACATAAAAATGGCGACCCGACGACGTCGGACACTCCGCGGCTCGACAAAACGGCCAAATTGTGAGAAAATCCCCGACAACAATCGTCGATCTGAAAAGACAGTTCGTCCGCGATGTTGGCTGCCGTGTTTTGGATTTCGAGCGTTTCTCGTATCGTTCGAAATTGCGCCGGTTTCGTTTTCGTATGTGAACGAAGCGCGCTTCTCACGAGGGATTCGACATGGCGACACGCTCGTTGTGTGCTTTTATTTTAATTCGGATTGTGAAAAGTGTCAAATCTTGATTTTTTTCTATGTCAAAATGTTCGGCGATGTTGATTTATGATATGCGATACGTGTTTAGATGTTGGTTTAATGAGGAAGTTGTGTTTTTTGTGGAGCGGTGAATGATTCGTTTATTGAAATCGGGTTAATTATTGTATTTGTATTGAAGAATGTTTGATTATATTCGAATTTATCGACTGTACTATAATTGAGCATTAGAAAAAGATTTATTGCATATTTTATTACCATATTCTATTTTCAAATGTCAGCTGATTTGTTTAACCTTTAAATAAACATTGAATAATTAAATTGTATAATATGTTACATCTAGTAGAAAATTTATACTTGAACTAATTCATTGTCATAATCCATCATATACAGCTTATACAATTACCATTGCAGAATAAATCTTATACGTTATTTTTCAGAATTCAGGCATTTTATGCTCATGGGAAAAGTTACTATTGTCGAGTTTAAATTAAAGAAATCATTATGGTAAATATTGAAAATTTAACGGTAAATAAAAAAATATATTTCGAATATTTATGAAAAATTTTGTGTTTTTGGGAGAATATTTTTGGTTTTAAACTTTTTTCGTTGTCGCTTGACAAATAGTTTCAAACCAATAGTACCCGTTTCCATTTACTAGCCAAATACATATAACTTAACTTCAACGATCGGTGGGAATCGGTGCATAGAAAAAGATTAAACTATCCATTTTTTTTTTAAATAATAATCCCATATTTTATTCAAAAGAGAAACCACTATTACAGATCACCTTATCTTTAAGTCTACCGATTACTTTTATCTAAGCAATAAACACACATCCACCTACCATCAAAAAATCTAGCATCAATCAGAACTGACACTAAACCCATTTAATCGATCATATTCATTAAAAATACCTACTTGACCAGCGACTCATGGCGGATTTACGAAAGCAGCTCGAGCGATTTCTGCACAAAACGGTCGTTAACTAATTAAGAGCCGCCACGGTCGAACAGGTGAAAATATTCAAATGGGCAAACACAATATAGCAGACGCGAGGAAAATAACGACATCGGCACATGTGAATCGAATTGCAAAGGTTGCACCGTTAAGTGCAATTGCAAATCGCTCCGGGAGGCGCCATAGCGGAAAATCGACAATGAAACTGTTGCAAGTTTCGTAACAGTTGAGTGTGAGGAGAGTTTTCGGATTTTAAAATGAATTTTATTGTGTGCAGAATCGTCTGAAATCGTTTTTTTTTTATGATGACAAATTCGCAAGAACTTTAAACTGGCTTCATATGCAGTCTACAAATAATTGTCATACGGATTTATTTTCATCGGGAAAAATCAGTTTTTTGGATAGTTTCAGATCAACAGTACGTGCAATTATGCACTGACCGTGCCATTTGTTGCTTAACTTCAATTATTGGTGGGAAATGTTGTGTTCAGAAATAATCTTTTGCTAAATAGTTTCAGTTATTTATTCAAGTGCAAATCGCGTGTAATTTAAGTTATTTTTATTGATTCGTGAGAAACGGTATAATCATAATGACTGAAACATTGACATATTTTATTATTTCCTTCAAAAAAAATCAAGAATATAAATCTTATAGTTTTTTTTTCGATTTATGATACTCGATGAAATTTACGCAATATCTTTCAAGAACGCTTACCGGATTTCCTATAGAATTTAAATATAACATTTTCTACATTCAAATAAAATTTCAAACAACGGTTTATATATTTTATTAAATTTACTGGTTCCCACGGATCACCGAAGTCAAGCAAAAAATAATACAATCTATACATCGATTTAACTTAATAATTTTTATTACTCTTATTATTACTTAACACTTTGAATGAAAATTTTCTGAACTCCTAACCGATCAGAAAGGCGTTTTCCTTGTATGCATACGACGATCAATAAAATACAAACGTTTCGCCGAATCGATGATGTAATTGAATTTTCTTATATAACTGTACAAAAAACCGACCTTGACCTCATCAACATTGATCTTGATTGCTTTCGCTCAAACGGATCGCATAAAATCATCATTGAACATTATATAAATAACAATTATTTCGAAAAAAAAATGACTGAAGCGTTTCGTTAACGGTTAACGCGTTACGTCGCTACACCCAATTTAACTCCAAGTTCATATATTATGTCGCCGTATTTAACGACAGTTTGAGAATCATAGACATCAATCAAACCGAAGAACAAAGCTAATTGTTAACTACTATAGTTGTGATTAATTTAATTTGCGATAAACGTCAACGGGTCAAAAGAATTTTAACCGCTATGTGACTATTAAATAATTATTAATTCAATAATAATTTATCATCGAAAGTGAAACGTTCTACTTCCGTTTTATAAGCTTTTTCAGTTTTATAAATTTTGAATTATCGATACGTCGAATTTCTTCGAACTTGATTGATGTTAATTGCTTCGTGCATGAACTCGCTTTTCAAAAATGGTTTGTACGATGTAAAAAAAAAAAAAATGAAAAGTTTCAATGCACTTCGGCAACTGTAATAAGTCTTAACAAAAGTGGAACGAGCGTCGAGTTTCGATCAGAAAACTGTCCATTTCAGATCAATCGAATATGATATTAAGTATGTGGTCTGATTTGATTTTGATAATATATATCACGAAATCGTGACTGGTAATATTATTTAAAAAAAATAAACACCCGGAGCAAGGGCAAACGTGTAAGGACATTTCCTTATAAGCATTGTCTAAAATCCAGATATAAATCTCTAATTCAGTTATTAACAGATTTTATTTTATTTTTTTACATAAAAATCTAATTGAATTCCAAGAAAAACAACCGCGATTGTTTACCTATATTTTTTATTTTAATTTATGTGGGAAAACTTTCGATACGCACACACTCCACGGGCATAATACGTTTCGATATCATAAATGAAAATAATAACATGCAAACAAAAAAAACACTATTTGTTTTACTAGGCGTGCGATTTCTCGTTTTTCCGTTACCGATTCAGAGAAAACACGCAACCGCATGAATAAATAAATAAATAAATCAACACAATTGCATAGAAAAAGCGTCGGTTGCAAATAACAGCTGAAACTTGTGGGACTTTGGAAAAAATAGGTGGAAACGATAAAAGTTGCGCTTTCGAATCGATAGGCTTTTGAAATGCAATAAAAATCGAACGAAATTGTCCGTTGCGATTTCAAAATGCGTAAATGCAATTGAATGTATTTAATTGTAAGTTTCTAGTGGTCTCCTTGGAAAGGTGTTTTTGTATAGAAGTCAATGGTTCGAGGTTATACGAAATGGAGTGTAGTTGATTGATAGATGAAAGAAAGTGTTCAATTACTTCAATTTCATATAAACAGAAACTTTTTTGATCGCTCAATTAAAATGGTTAAATAGTAAATGAATGATTCGCGTTGAAAATGGTAATGATTTCCATGAATTTTCATGATTTTTTTAAATTTTTTAGTTTCTATTATATATTTAATAGAAAATACGGTGGAAATTTTTGACATAAAATTTATTAATTAAAAATCGGTTAAAAAGAAATAATACTATGGTTCTGACAACTCAATACATAATCTATTTACGATTCATATAAAAAAATCACGATACCTAGAATCAAATTTGTGAATGGTAAGAGTTACAATTCTGAACTATTTTTTTTTTCAAATATATAAGTTGTATATTCATATTGAGTATAAATTTAATTAATTTTAAATATAAACAAATTTCCGAACAACCCGATACTAACTCACAGCACCTACAATTTCCTTTCCACGTTATATCACCGACCAACTGCGCAACTCCTGCTCAATCACAATAAACCCATTCGACAAAACCTAACTAATAACCACACTAAACCACATCAATAAACACCACATTCCGAAACGGAATTACCACCGCAATTAAATCGAACGAAAGCTGCGCCCATGAAAGTGCACAGTATGCAAATGGCTTGCAACGAGATGCGTTACACTTTTGCACGAAAAACTTTCACCAGCGTCCCGACGCTTGATGTTTTCTAAATCATCTCTCGTTTGCACCATGGACAATGATGATGATGATGACGACGGGCGGAAGTGTTGCTTTCGTGCCAATGGATGTGTAAAAATTATTGGGCATCCTTGATTGAAGTTGTACTTTTTTATGGAAGTGAAGATTTTAGTTCGGTTGTGTGTAATTTTCAATTTATAATGTGTTTAGTGATTACGAATTCAATTTTTTTTATGTAATCTATAGAGATTATATTTCGAACTTAACAATTTCGTAAACTAAGCAATATGCGAACTGAGCAATTCCGTAAATTAGGTGAAACATATACATATGTTTAGTTCGTGTACGACGCAAATTTTTTTACATCATATATGAAAAAATGTAGTAAAATGACACTTTGTTGTTGTATTTCTAAGTTATTTAGTTTAGAAGCCTTCAGTACTTGAAATTTGAACTTATTCTTCAATTTATTTTTCCAATTAACGAAATTTTAGCCTTATTAATAATAATCAGAGCTTAAAACTAAAAAAAAATCCGACCTAACCTAACCATTGATACTTCCAAGACTATGAAGAGGAAGGAACGTGAAAACGAAGATGATGTATAAGAAGAAGTCCAAATTTTGATGAAAAATATCAACAGAGTCCCATTCTATTATATCGTTCACATATAACGGAATGTTTTTTTGCATTGTACGCGAACTAAGCAATTTCGCAAAAAATGCATAACATATACGATAACTAATAAAGCGAATTGCATTTATGATAAATATAAAAACATAACAATACAACATTGAAAATTGATTTAAATGAAATAATACGAGCTCTTCGATTGCTCATATTCAATATCGTAATAAAAATCGTATCACACCTTTCATGTGTTTGTTTAAAAATAATAATAAACCGTATCTTATACTTTTTTGTACTACTGTATAATCTATGTATAATTTTTATGCATTCAACTCAAATTGTTGACGCTCTATTGATATGTGAGGGTCATTAAATGTTGAAACGGGATCAAAAATCCGAATGGTTTTTCTGTGTTGATGTGTCAACGTGCTCGATATTATATCGTATGGAAAATTGTGATTTTCAAATAAATTTATATGGGTTAATTAGAATGCCGTTGAACTTTATGAAATGTGTGAGTTTATTTTATAAACTGGAACTGTTATACTTTTTTATATCGATGATTTAATTTACAGTACTTCAATGGAATTGAAAAGCATTTTGAAGAAACATTCAATCAATTGATACAATTTAATAGTTTTCCAAAGAAAGTGTGCTTTTAAAATAAAATCTTCAATAATTATTAATATTTATATTGTGGCCCCTAACGAAAGCTACTCTCACTTGCTAAGTAATCTGTGTCAATTCTCACGCGTACGCAAACGATTATTAAAATTTCGTACACTTTCTTCTCAAGACAACGATACGATCTGAAAATTCATAAGAACTCGAAATAAAACCAACGAAAAAAGATCTCACAAGTCAATAATTGAATAGTACCGAAAGCCTTGCACAATTAACGTCCAATCGCAACATTCGCTTCACAACTACGATATCATATAATAAAAGTACGATTTCCACAAGGAAAATCGTATACTTATATATACTATCGACCATCGAAGTGTATAATCGAAACATTTCAGATTGTTCAAAGGCAAAAGTTGCGTTCGAAACATTGCCAATTTGTGCACGCAAAATCGGGTTAATAAGTATTTTGAAAAGTCTAGTTTGACTCGTTCGCAAGATTTTCAATTATTTATAATAGCATTTTCCACTCTATTGAGGTATAGTGGGCACGATTGAATGGAAAAACGTTGTGATGCAATTTTGAATATGCAGTTTTTCGAAAGTATCCTTTGTGTTTTGATTTTTATTTCGCTTTTGTTCGGAAATGGTTTATCGATTATGCGGTTTGGTTTTGTAAGTGAAATATGTGCTCGATTTTGCATCGATGAGTGGAAAATTTGTGTTTTAGGAATTTTTCGGTGTGTTGTAAATTTTCTTTTGAAAGATTGTAAAATTCCCATAGTGTGTCAAAAGTTTTATGAAAGCTCGAAACGTTCATAAATAACAATCAACCGAATTCGGACGTGCGATTACAAAATACAATAAATGAATTATATTTTGTGAGATTCTGTGACTGAATTTTGATTAATTAACGTTTTAGAAATGCAAATAAAATTTATTTCATTCTAAATATTGCTATAAAGATTGTTTTGATCGAAATTGAAATGAAATTTTATCACATTTTAAATTTGCACACATTAAAACGATATTATTAATGATAGTTTAGTTTAGTTAAATATTTTTGGTTATACATAAAACTGATTTCACATATTATTTAATTATTCTACACCAAAATATTATACAGTAATGAATATTCAATTGTTATCAATCAGAAAGAATTGCGCAAATATATATAATATATTTTTTACAACGCAAAATATCATTTTGCTTATCAAAATTTAACTAAATATGTAGAATTGTACGGTGAAATTCTATTTTTGAAGGGACCAACAAAAAGAAACACGTAAATAAATATTGAGGTTTGGTTTCTGGGTGGAGCTGCAACCTCGGTCAAAACATATAAAGTTGAATAGAAAACGTACATTTTGAGGGTTAAAATTCTAAAATTTGGTTTTTTGAGACCACTAAAATTGAATGCAAATAATGAGAAAATGCAAAATAGTGGTTTCACTGACAAGAAATAAGTTTCTTTCATTTCCAATCCGTACCAATACCAAGTTCGAACCAAAACCATTCGTACCAAGTGAGGGGTTCGGCGAAAAATAAGGCTAAGCGCCAAAATTACAAAATTGAGTTTATTTTATTTACTACAAAAATTAGTACTGTTACTACGAAAATTAATAATTAATTCCAAATTCTCTCGAAAGATAACAGTACTGTGTCGGGTTACTCCTAGTTATATTTACATCTAAATACATGTAAACTATTTTTCTTAATATCTCCGAAAGTGACAAACGTCGCTTAGCCTTATCTTCTGCCGAACCCCTCGAGTTTTCCTTCATACACAATATCCACTGAACATAAAAAAAAATCAATACACATTCACCTCCACCAAATCAACACCTCTAAAAACGCATTCATCAACACAACTTCCCAACAATAAGGCCGGGCGCCCACTGGCGATTTAGTCGCGCGCGATCGAAAACGAAACACATCGCTTTGAGCTAAAATGCGGGCACATGACACATGCGCGCATTTTAACTCAAAACAATGTGTTCCGTTTTCGATCGCGCGCGACTAAATCGCCAGTGGGCGCCAATCCTAAAAACAAAAAAAATCACCTTTCCACCACCGGCCGGCGCCGCTCGGCCACCCCGCAAAGTCACCAACGAAAGCGTGACCAGAACAGCGACGGTCCACCTTCGGATCTTCATATCTTGACCTCATCCAAGCACCTCGTCCACTTCCGAAGACCGCTTCCCGCACATATCACGAGTCCGAGGGCGAAGCGCACGGCGCGGCGGGGCGCACTCCTCGTCATCCGAGGCTGGTCATCATGGGGACTGGCCCCAGGGGGGGTGCGGGGGGGGTGCGGGTGTGGCGAACCTCTCGTGGCCGGATCCGCGGTGATAGTGAGGCTTTGGAGTCGCCGTCGTCATGGTTTGGACGGGCCCCACTCCGCGGACGTTTCCCATGGTGTGGTGTTTCAAAAGGCGGCGGTGGTTCGGTGTGTTTTGGGTGTCGGTTTTTTTTTTTGGGATCGTTTGCATGTGGGTTTTGAGATGAAAGTTGGGTTAGGGTTGCTATAATTGTCGGACTGCCGTGTTTCCCCGAAAATGAGACCTAGTGAAGAAAACGTCGCATTGGCGTTGTGTGAGGGTGATCGAGTGGCAATTCTTCGGTACGGCGAAATGCGTCTTTAATGATAATTATTGTTGAAAAAATTTAATGATAAATCTCGAACGGATGTGAGAAATAAATACGGCGGAATGTATAGTCGTCAGAAAAATTCGTATTGAAAGAAATGGCTGCTGTTTTTAATTTAATTAATCAAGGAATATAAATTTTTTTAATAATAGGCCCAAACAGTGAAAGATTTTCAAATATTATTTATTTATTATTTCATTATTGTATTAATAAAAGTAAGTAAAAGTACCGAAAAAAATAATTATACAGATACGACTTACAATGGATTCGACTTACGACCGAGGTTCAGGAAAGTATCTCCGTCGTAAACTTGTAAGTTGAGAATTACCTATAATGACAAACTATACTTAAATTATGAGACTTATATTGAGATATGTCACTCAATCATGATATATTTTTATCAATTCTTTACTCACATCCAAATGGAAAAAATAGCATGTTTTATAGCTTGGAATTGCTTACGTATACAAAGTTATGTTTCAGGCTCCTCTCTGAAAAAAAACCTGGCTACAGCCGTTCAGTGGAACCTTGATTATTTAGAGCATGGGTAGGCAAACTTTTTTGGAAAGGGCCAGATCGTAAAAATTTGAGAGTCGGTGGGCCGGATAGAATATTTGAATTTATTTATATGGATGGTTCTATTCAAAGAGCGACAAAAAACAGGCTCGAAATTTTCAAAAGTTAAAACTTATCGATCTTAAATAGTTATTTGAAAAATCAAGTGCTAGTCTCAAAAAAGAAGTATCAACGAATAACGCCGCAGTCAGTTATTTATCAATTTTTATTGATTAAATCTATACTAAATAGCAAAGTAGAATTTTCTAAAATGTACTGTACATAATTTTTGAGAACAATCATTTCCAATTGAGGGTATGACAGAAGCTCCTTAATTGTAAAGATAAATGGATTTTGAAATACGGAAATCTTTTTTGTACTGTACCACGACCCGAAAAATACTTTTGCATCTTTAGTTTAACAGTAAATTTAGAAAAAATAATAATAAATTTAGAAGAAGATTTCATTTCAATAAAAAAATAAAGGTATTATTGTATTAAATTTTAATATTTATTCTAACTCATATCAGTTTTTTGAGTATGTATTTTTATGAAAACAGACTGTATAATAATATAATAATCACATTGTTGATTTGTATAATTGTGTGAACGAATTTATTACTAGAATATATGCGCTAATTATAGTACTTTCATTCAATAATATCAAACGAGATTTCGATCAAGCGATAACCTTTTATTTAACAATTTGAATAAAGTTCTATTTCTTACCTCGTACTGATCGGATCACTATTGCAGTAACTGAGATATAAAACTATCATTATATTGTGAATATTCAATTATAATTACAATCTGTTGAGTATATAATTAACAGATTAATCAACGTTGTCGATCGTAATTAAACAAATTTTCGCTTTTGTCGTGTGCGAAAATTGCAAATTTTTTCGTATCAATTTAATTCATTCGGCGACCTTAACTTTTAACGATTATTATTATAGACGTGCTTATGAGATTTTCACATATCGCAGAAGGTTTTTCATTATTATTTTACTATATGAAAAAATCCTTCGAATATTGGTAGTGTGTATTCACGAAAAAAGTTTGGCGTAAACAATCGTCAATATAATACTTTTCCCATTGATTTTTATTAAATTTGTTAACGTAAAAATGTTCATATTTTATTTGTGCATTCACTGTGTGTTGCCAATTATTATGACAGTAAAATGTTGTAGAATTAATGAACAATTGTATAAAAACAAGCGCATGGAGATATTTTCCGATAATGGTTTCGTTTTATTGTTAGTCTACCGTTTTGCTCGATTGGATAATTCTAAAAAAAGTTTAAATAATCTTTAACAGCTTGGATAGTTGTAATTTTTTTGAAAGATTATACTTTCGATAGAAAGCGAAAGCTGTTGTTAAACTATTTTCGATATTAATTTTATTGTAGATTTGTAATCGTTTTTCTTGATGGTGATATGAAGAGTTGTGTTTAATTTTTGTTTTATCACAGTACGTAATTGAAAGGTTAAATTTATGATAAAGTATTTCATTGTATTCGTATCATTCGTTTATATAATTGAGTTGCATGTCGTTATTTTAACCATATTAACTACATATTACGAGAAAAATTACGTAGATAAAAAATTTCAGTAACATTTTTTTGATGCAATGCCATCTATTTATTCGTCAAAAAGTAAAATGATTTTATTCGTTAAAGCAACTATTTATAAAACTTCGTATATTGTTATTTCGATGACTTTTTCTTTATATAAAACCAGAAAAAATATTTAAAATCAAAATTATTCCAATAAAATTGGTCATAAGCATAATTTTTTTTTATGAAATATTAAAAAAAAACATGTTTTGATTGTTTCCAAATTTTCATATAAAAAACGTATGTATAATCAATTTATTTTTCAAAATTAACGATGTTTAAAATATTTATTATTACGCTTATTGAATTTAAAAATACATATAAGTACATTAAAGTATTCAATTTTCTTCAACATTTTATTGACAAAACCATCAAAGATCAACTAGCAGTAACTTTTTTATCAGATTTCGATTAAAATACTAAAAAAACTCTTCTTTCAATCATTATCATTCATAATCTGGAGAATAGATAACAAAAAATATTAATAGAAAATTGGGAAAACTCAAACAAATTCCCCAACTATTATATTATATTATAATTGTTGATAAAATCTGGAAAAAATCGCAAGAAATCACATATCTATAACATGACAAATAACTGACACGACTGATAAGAATTGGTTCAAAAAAAAATTTACAACTAAAGCGATAAGTATCCAATAATAAATATTCTAAACAAAACTAACTTGCTAAACACTTTCATCAATTTTATCATTGAAAACATCTGAACTTCTAGAATCGATGAAACACTATTATCTACTAGATTAATAGCCTCATCAGATCGACATGTGATTTGGCAATAGATGTTATATCTTTATTGTATCTGTTATATATAGAAAATGGTTTGAAAATTGATATCAGTCGTGACATGTTCTTAGTGTGTGCTTGAAGTGTTATGGTGTAGTGTATTTTAATTACACATTACACTAGAATTATGTGTGAACTCGACTAGTTTTTATTAATATTTTAAATTTAAACTTGAGTTTAGAATATTTTAGACAAAATGAAGGAAGGTAGCAGAAAAGTGCAATATGCAGCTGCATTTTGTGGTACGTGTAATATAAAAACAAAATGGACGTTCGTCCAAATTTAAATATTTGAACTCTAGTTATGAAAACATAAATAATTCCTACATTAATCAACTTATATTCAAAGATTTTGTTTATGACTGTTTTATAATTATTTTTTTATTTATTCTTTTTATTTCAGCTACTTTTACCATGGTTTATCAAGGAATTATCTTAGGATGGCCATCTCCGATGATTCCAAAACTCCTTAGCGGCGAAGCAGGAATATCAATAACTAAAGTAAGCGTATGAAAATGTCAATTTTATGTAAAAAGCAAAGGTCATGAAAGGTTATCTGAATAAATTATTATATTTGTTGAAAAGAAGTTTCAAGACCATATTGTTTTTATAATATTGGATATTTTTATTAACATGTTAAGTGAAATAATATGAATAAATATAAGTACTAACACAAATGATTTAATAAATCATACTCATTAATATTGATTGATTCTTAAATAATTTTTAGGAACAATGTTCATGGGTTGCATCATTGGTAGCATTTGGTGCTGCTCCAGGATGTCTTCTATCTCAATATCTTGTAGATAAAATTGGAAGGAAAAAGTGTATACTTTTTGTAGCTGGGCCTTGCATAGTTGGATCTGTAATATTTAGTAATTATTTTTATTTTTTATGTATATAATATTTCACATGCTGTTAACAATAATTAAATTTCCAGGTTATGACTATATTTGTCTCAACCCCATTATTGTTATATATTTCTAGATTTATAAGTGGAATGGGAAGTGCAATGGCTGTTGTTGTAAGTCTCAAATATTAAAAAATATATATTATTTGTTAATAGATTTCATACATTCGTTTTTTTTTTTTTTTCATCTAGGCCGTCTCTATGTATTTAGGGGAAGTATCAGATAAACAAATAAGAGGCTTTTTAGGCACACTGTTAACAACAATGGCAAATATGGGAAACCTTTTAATATATACAATTGGCCCGTTTGTATCATATACAGCACTTAACTGGATTTGTCTTTCCATACCAGTTATATTTTTACTTTCATGTTTATGGATTCCAGAGTCACCTTATTTTTATTTAAAAATCGACAGATTTGATGACGCAGCCAAAGAAATGATGAAATTAAAAAGTTTGAAAAGTATAGAGGTAAAATAGTTTAAACCTTTTTGCGTTTAAAATTAAAAAAAAACAATACCTGATTTTATAGTTATTCATTTTCAGCCCATCAAAGATGATTTGATAGAAATTCAAAAGAATGTAAAAAGAGACATGGAAAAGAAAACTAGTGTAAAAGAGTTATTAATAAAAAAAGAATATAGAAAAGCAGTTATTGTTTTAACGGGTAATTTAGAATACAAAATATGTGTGGGTACTTTAGAAATTTGTCAATAATAATATTTAATATGCTAAGGTCTGAAAATTTTACAACAAATGACTGGTACATTGGTCATACAATCTTATTTGGAAACAATCCTAATAGAAGCGTCTATGAACATATCGGGAGCTACTGGAAGTGTGATATATGGAATTGTACAACTACTTGCTGGTAAATAAAATTCTCAGAAATATTGTATTATTTAAAATTTGTATAAAATTTTTATTTTATTTACAGGTATTGTTTCGGCAATTCTTGTTGATAGAATGGGGAGAAAACCCCTTTTATTCATATCTTCATTAGGTGTAGGCATGTCTTTGACAGCAGTTGGAATATACTTTTATATTCAAACAGTCTTACAAGGTGGCCCTGAAACAATGTCTAGTATTTCATGGTTACCTATATCAGGCCTGGTTGGATTCAATATTTTATATGCAATCGGATTAGGAAATCTCCCATATGTTTTACAGTCAGAAATATTTCCTACTAACGTCAAAAGTGCAGCTTCATCAATTGCAACAATATTTGGTGCAACAATGGCTGCTGTTATCACAAAAATGTATCAAGGGCTAGTCGATTCCTATGGGGTCCATTCAGTTTTTTGGATGTTTGCCGCTATTAGTTACTTAGGAGTGCTTTTTATATTTTTCGTGGTTCCAGAAACAAAAGGAAAAACTTTAGAAGAAATACAAAGAAAGTTAAATAATGTTAGTTACGTTGAAAAGACTATAGAAGATTCTAATGAAATGGAACCATTAGAAAAAAACTGATTGCAAAAAATATTATGTCTCATAATAATTTATTATAATGACATATCTGTGATTAAATTATATTTATTACTGATTTTTTACAATTTTAATAAATATTGAGACACACTGAAGATTTATGACACTACATTTAAAATAGACTTATGATAAAGCTTTTATGATAAAAAGCATTTTTAACATTCGCTACAAAATATCGAGTTTATGAAAACCCAATATAGAGCACATTCCTTAAAAATAATAATGCACATGAATGGATTTAAAACTGTATAAAAAATTTCATTTCATTTTTCGAAACAAAAAAAGAGAAATTAAATTTATTGAATATAGCTACATGAGCGTCCCAGGGAATTTTTTTAAATTTTTTCCAAATATAGATTGCTTTTATAAAAAATTGTAAATTTCTTAATTTTCATTAATAATTTAATTCTTTTTACATAATTTCGTTTTTAACAAGACAAGTTTCATCTGAAAAAAAAAAATGTCATCCATTTATAACACCTTACAATTAACCATTTAATATTTTCAGCTTTGAGATTTTGTGAAAATAGATTTTCCACCATCATTGGGTTTACTTTTATTGATCCATGTCCAATAAAAGTAAATCCTTTAAAATTTACAATTAGTGCAACCTTTCTTTTAGTAAAAGTTAAAAATTCAAGTCTGTCATCATTATTACAAAATCTAAATCATCATAATTAAAAGTCAATGACCGTATAGATTAAAGAATGTGATTTGGCAAACATTTTTATCACATCACATTCACTATAAATAGATAACTGGTGGAAAACTCACGCCAGTTGTATACATCACAGTATAGTGTGAGATAGATGTGTGTATTGAAGCAGTTTTAAAATACGCAGCTTTACAAATTTCTATATTATTTGTTTATATTATGCTTGAATCTCAATAATTTAAACGAAATGAAGGAAGGTAGCAGAAAAGTGCAATATGCAGCTGCATTTTGTGGTATGTATTATATATCAAACAAAATACAACCAATTTTGATACTTGGATTTTAGTCTTTCTTCATATCAATTGAAAATTAATTTAAATTAAATTGTTTTCTCTTGAGAGTTTATACATTTTAATAATTGAATATATTTGTTTGCAGCCACTTTTATTATGATTTATCAAGGAATCATTTTAGGATGGACGTCTCCTATGATTCCAAAACTTCTTAGTGGTGAAGCAGGAATATCAATTACTAAAGTAAGTGTTTGAAAATCTTAGTTCCATATCAAAAGTAAAAGTCGCTTAAGGTTATCTCAATAAATTATTATATATGTATGTCAAAAAGGAGTCTGAAAATTGTATTGTTTTGATGTATTTTCACTAATTTTTCGAATGTTTAAAAATAATATGGTCGATTGTAAGTGTTAAATTAATGTTATGATAGATTTTATTTTATGCAATTATCGATTAGTATGAAATTTTTAGGAACAATTATCATGGGTTGCATCATTAGTTACTTTTGGTGCTGTGCCGGGATGTATCTTAGCACGATTTCTTGTAGATAAAATTGGAAGGAAAAAGAGCATACTTTTTGTTGCTGGACCTTGTATAATTGGATCTGTAATATTTTTTCTGATTCTTTACATGAATATATTTCACACATTCTTAATAATAAATCATTTTCCAGGTTATGGTTATATTCGTATCAACCCCGTTTTTGTTATATGTTGCTAGATTTATGAGCGGAGTGGGAAGTGCAATGGCCATTGTAGTAGGTTCCATAAATTAAGCTATACTAGAAAATAATAAATAATAAATTAACAAAAAAAATATTTTTTATATACATAGATCATTTCAATATATTTAGGAGAAGTGTCTGACAAAGAAATAAGAGGATTTTTAGGCACATTGTTAACAACAATGACAAATCTGGGCAATCTTTTAATATTTTCAATAGGACCATTTATACCGTATACACCGCTTAATTGGATTTGCCTTTCTGTGCCTGTTATATTTTTACTTTCCTGTTTATGGATCCCAGAATCGCCTTACTTTTATTTAAAAATCGACAGATTTGATGATGCCGCCAGAGAATTTATGAAACTAAAAAGTTTGAAGAATATAGAGGTAAAGATTTTTGCTTTTTTTCTTATATTTTTATGACAAAAATCAACATTTGATTTTTTAGACACTTATTTTCAGCCTATTGAAAATGATTTGATAGAGATTCAAAAGAATGTGAAAAAAGACATGGAAAAAAAGACTAGTATAAAAGAGTTATTTACAAAGAAAGAATATAGAAAGGGAGTAATTGTAGTAGGAGGTAATTTGGATCCATTATGTAAATATAAGATTGTGATTTACCAATGACAATATTTACTAAATCAAGGTTTGAAAATTCTGCAACACATGACTGGATCATTTGTGATTCAATCTTACTTGGAGACAATACTAATAGGAGCATCTATGAATATATCAGGCGCTACAGGAAGTGTGATATATGGAATCGTACAATTATTTGCCGGTAAATGATATTATCAGAAATGCTAAATTATTTTAAAATTGAATAGAGCAATTATTAGACCTTTTTATCTATAGGCATTGTTTCGGCTATTCTCGTAGACCGAATGGGAAGGAAACCACTTTTATTCATATCTTCATTGGGCTCAGGAATTTCTTTAACAGCAGTTGGAATATATTTTTACATTCAAACAGCCTTGCAGGGCAGTGCTGAAACAATGTCTAGTATTTCATGGTTACCTATGTCAGGTTTAGTCGGATTCAATATCCTGTATGCAATTGGATTAGGAAATCTTCCTTACGTTCTACAATCAGAAATATTTCCTACGAATGTCAGAGGTGTGGCTTCATGTATAGCAACAATATTTGGTGGGCTGATGTCTGCAACTATCATAAAATTGTATCAAGGGCTAGTCGATTCTTATGGGGTTCATTCAGTTTTTTGGATGTTTGCTGCTGTCAGTTATTTGGGAGTTTTGTTCATATTCTTCGTAGTTCCAGAAACTAAAGGCAAGACCTTAGAAGAAATACAGAGAAAGTTTAATAATATTGAAAAGGCTGAAGAAGATTCTAAAGAAATGAAACTCTTGGAAAATAATAAACAGTATTAAAATTAGCTATGAAATTGTTGAAATCATTATTTAATCTAATTCTGACATGAGATTTATTCAAAATAATGTGCATATCTGTGATCATATTTTATTCATTACTGAATATGTTTTACGAATTAGGTCTACGAAATTTTAATATAATATTTGAAATAAATTTAGTTCAAATTTTACTTTTATTTTTTATTTTATAATTTTTATAGATAAAACATACAAATACATTTTTAATAACAATATAAGTATGTAATATCGGTCATAAATATAATTAAATATTTAAATATCATCATAAATATCGCCCCATTTATTATCCACTGCAGGACAAGGTCTCTGATCAAATGTTGGGGTTCTTGGCTATATACTTTATCCGAGAGCCAACCTTGCACCGATAAGGGGCATTTAAATATATTTATAGAAATTCAATAATATGTCGCTTGAGAATATAACACAGTTTTAATCTACACTATTTCTGATAAAATCAACGAAAATCTGGAACGTTTTAATGTATGGGCATATAGATTTTACCAATTTGATGTATATCATGAATACCAACATATGATCACAACTTCTCAAACTGCGATTTTTGTAAACCAAATTACGTTTGTGATTAATATGTAAAATTGATCAGTTTTTTTATCATAACCAAATAATAAACTTAATTATTTTCGATTTTTTTATTTACTGATAAAATATCGAACTAAAAAGTTACATGAACAGCAGGTTTTCGTTAAATGATGCGCAATTTGTGATTGAAAATTAAAAAATTCGCAATAATTATAAAACAAATAACGACATCAACAACTTAATAAGGTTATTTAAATATCTCAAATGCTTTAGCATTGAATTAATTATCGGGTCAAAAGTTATAGAAACGTTGCACCGTTAACGTACACAAGGATATGACGGGAACATGTTTATCTGAATACTGCTGCTGGAGCAGTAGTTGAGTTCTGGAGTGGGCGAGTACATCATCGTGGCGTGGTCACCAACCAAAATAGTCGAAGATTGCACTTCCAAGGTCGTTTCTGCTTCCTTAAATACATCGCTGTTGGATCTTCTGCAGTTTTGTAAGTTTGCAAAAACTCGTCTTTGTCGTTTTGGCGAGTGGTTGAGAATAGTGGTGATTCTTTTTGAATATACGTATTTTATGCATGGCTGAAGCTAAGGGAGTCCATAGGAACCCTGGTCTCCCCAAATTTTAAAAATAATTACAAATTTTTATTTGAACGAATTTATTCACATTATACACCAAATTCTCTTTTTGCACGGGGGATACGTTCCAAAGAGCACCATGCAAAAAAAGATAAGGTGTTCATATAAAAATGGTAGATAGGTTCCAACTAGTAATACGCAATTAAAAAACGGTAATTTTTCATTTATTTAAAAAATATATTTAACATAATCATTAGTAAATTAACATAATCATTGGTAATCATAATCATTAGTAGTCATTTAGTACTACTAGATAATAAACGTGCCCGTTTTCTGTTGTTTTTTGGGGCGAAAAATCACTTGTATATAATGCAGTCCACGTGATTTTTTTCTTTTTTTTAAACCGTGTTAAAGGGAAAAAAATCAATGTAAAAAACCGGTTCTGTTTCTTGGACCGTGTTATTTCGAATCCATGCAAAAAAACTCGTACAAAAAGAGAATTTGGTGTATTGTGTTATGGTGTTTTATCTTAATATTATATATAATATATAAATCTTCTAATCTATTATATAATATATATAAAAATGGACGTTTTTATATTTGTTTGTTTGTTGCCGTTTCACTCCAACACCGTTCGACCGATCTCCATGAAAATTGGCATGTATATGTATTTTTTTGTGGAGAAGGTTTTTAACATCATTAAAATAGGGTGACCATATTTTATAGCACCCAAAACGGTCTGAAATATACCTGGACTGGAATATATATAATATATATGGTAACCCTAAAATGGTGTTGGTTTCGCTTTTGAATTTTGCATATGCATTAATTATTCATGAAAGTGCTCGTTATTAAAAGTGTGGTGTCTATGGCGTTTTTTCCGTTTATTGAAACAGTTCTTAAACTCATTAACTTTGATATAGTTTTATGCTCCTGTCGTTTTTAGTAAAGCATTTTCCTTTCAGTTATTTTTTTATTTGAAAGAACGAGAAAAAGTGACGTGTAATCAAATTAGGCGAAGAAAAGATTGGTCGTGTCCTTTTTTGTATTATATATAAAAAAATATGCACTCATCGTGGTGTGTGAAAAACCAATCATAAACTGAAGTTTAATTTTATTAAAAATGAACTATTTCTATAGTTTTCATCGTAATTTTCTTTAATAAGAAAAATAAATAGTTTCATTCACAATCTTTGTTCTTTCTTATATTCCACTAGCTGAACCCGCAGACGTTGTCCTGCCAGTCTGTATTATAACAGCTTGTAATAATATATTTTTTCATACATAATACATAAATGAAAATTTATTTAGAGAAAAAATTATGGTATATTTATTTTGCACGTCGCTGATCCTAAATCATGCTTCAATTTTCGACTTTCATATTAAATATTATCTCGTGGTTTCGTGTCCCCGATCTGGTCGGTAATTTTCCGTCTTCGTTCGGTTACTTGGTCGTGTCCGATTTTGATAAAACCGTTTTTTTTTTACGAGAAAAGCGAAATTCTCCGATGTCTCATTAGTGTGACATGCGAACACGCAGTGTCGAACAATTCTTAAAAGAGATGTTTCATTGCGATGAGTATAATTTTTGTTAATATTTATAAAGAATAGTTTCAACATTATTAAAATAATGATTATTATAAAAATATCAAAGTTCATTCAGGAAATATAAGAAAATTTCTGTTCATGAAAAAATATTGTATGTTTCGCTACGTTTGTGTAGTCATTTTTTCCATAATATGAACGAAAAAAAGTGTTTTGTTTTTTCTATGAAAATAAACAACATCTGGTGGTGTATTTGTTTCATCTAATATAGGTGTATCATAAATGAATCATTTAACAACTTTTGTCAAATATGATAGTTGAAATGTCTTACAATAGTGGTGTCGAACCTTTTTTCGTTCAAGGGTTAAAATTTCCAAATTTTTTTTTCATATTATCAAACGTGCCATGGAAAATTTAATGTTTTCCATAAGTATGTCGTAAAACACAACAACTGTCATATTTGATAAAAGACGTCAAACGATGCACCTACGCTTAATGGTGCTTAGACCATACTAGATTTTATTATATTTCATAGACAAAGGAAGATTCTTTGCTTCATCTATTACAAAAACGGAACGTAACATATACAGTGAAACTATTTTGTTTCTCAATAATAACTTTTCGAACTGTCAACCGCATTACGGAGAAGATCAAAGAAAGTGTCATCTTCACAATATAGTCTAGTCATGTTTTTTTTTAATATGGACATATTGATCAAACCGTCAAGTTTAAATGAACGTATTTAGATTTTTTTTCGAGAACAAATTTTTCACATGTCACAGATAAAATACAAAATAAATTGCAATGTCACTTCGCCATTTTCGACACAACAGATAGATGCGAGGGTGAAAAAAAACCGAACTTTTTTAAATGTATAAAATATTCCTTTTTGACCCTTTTCACCGACGGCCTCCGTTGCGAAAACGCAAACGCGAATCCGGACAATATACGAGAAACGAACCTGTCAAAACGGCGAAAACTATATATTTTCCTTCAAAATATTATTAAAATGGGAAATCATTTTATTCGAAATGTCGTTTAATTTCAATAAAATACTCTAGAGTTTCATATTGTTAATGTTGTTTGAATAATTCATATAAAAAATATAATATTATTATTTATATATAATATAATAGTGAATATGTTTCATGTCGATTTTCAAATTATCTATTCTATATAGATTGATTCTCTTTAATAACTGTGACCAGGCAGCGATCGCCAACCTTTTTGATATCGTGGCCCATCAAAATCATTATTTGAAATTGAACCTAAAATTGAACTGGCGTAAAAACTTTGGGCATATTTAAGTTGTTCGCCCCGAACATCAAGCCCCTTATACAGGCCTTGTAAATACTTTTGCCCCTGCACAATTAAGGCTTCAACAGTTTCTGGGGAATTTCCAGCTTTAGACGCTTCATTCAAAGCTAAAGTCGTGAAGCTATCAAGGCTACTTTCCTTAAAAGCTTTTTCTTCCCTTCTTTGCCGTGCGGCCGCCTCTTCTCTTTCCTGTAAATAAAGTTTACTTGTGAATAAATTATACTGCTCCTCGGTTTTTTTAAGCCTAAATTTAGGCTTGTTTTCTTTTTCGTCTCGCTCGTTCCATTCGTCTAAACTTTTTAAAAGCCCCTTTTGCCCCTCTGGCGTGTCCATGGCTTCACGCCCCAAGCGGCCTACTAATTCGCTTTCTTTAAAAGCGTTTAAACGTTGTTGCTTTGAAAGTGTTAAGTTTAAAAATTCGGCGTTGTCTAAACTTTCGTCACGATGAAAAAGGGCTTTAGCCACAGCATCGGCCCCAGCCGCTAAGTTGTCTAAACCTCGGCTAATATAGTCTTGAGAATTTGCCGCATTAACGCCACCCGAGACTTGGCCGCCTGCGTTGGTTCTTTGTTCATAAATTTTTGAAGCTGGAACTGGCACTGCTATATTATGGCCAAACATAGTTTTACCTCTAAATCTTTGGCTTTTTATACTGGTCGTAAAGCTCATAAGTTCTTGAAGCGCCGTAAGCTGCCGTCCCTGCCATATTTAAATAGCTGCCTAAAACAGCACCTTTAGCGTTACTTCTTTCAACTTTGGCATTTTGTTTGGTATTGTGGGCTTGGGCTAAAAGCCCCCGAGTTTCAAGTTCGCCTTGATGTCTTATGTTTAAAGCGTCAAGTTCGGAATTTACAGCGGCCGCATTTAAAACCATGTTACTGCTGGCACTTTCTAAAACGCCCCCTTGGGCCATGGCCGCTCTGGCTCTAGCCTGTTGTTTAGCAAAATCACGCCTAGCAGCTTGCTCGTTTTGAGATGCGGCTTGGGCCCTAAGTTCGGCATTAATTTTGTCTTGAGCAGCTTGGGCATCTAAAGCAGCGGCTTGATTTCGGTGGTTTGCCGCAGCCACTTGGCTAGAATTATAAGCCCCAACTGTGCCGAGAGCTGTACCCAAAGCCGATAACACTACAGACGGTGCGGCCATCATTCCCCCCTGTTTTCGTTTACATAAACTGAATAATTATCTACTAACGAAGGGGCTATGCGTTTAAAGCCAAGCATAGCCGCCCAGCGTTTGGCTTCGGAAAAATCATCTTTTACATAAATTTTATATCTATCTTTGCTGTGATTTTTCATATAATTTTTAATAATTTTGGTAATAGAAAATAAATACGGCCCAGAATTTTCGCCTAAAACCGCCCAAGCTTGGTCCCAGCCATCAGAGTAAATAAGCCCTATTACGGCAATTAATTTCTTTTCATAAAATAATGAAAATTTATCCCCAAAAGTCTCGGCATCAATTCCAAGCCAGCGAATATCACTTTCGGCACCAGCCTGCATTTTTTGAGCTTTAAAATTTTCTAAATGCTCTGGTTTAAATTTTTTAACTTCCATATTAATACCTTATTAATACCTTGCCATAACCCAAGTATCATCTTGAATATTCTTTGGGGCTTGTTGAATTGCCCCAAAGCGTTTAGCTTTTCTTAAATAAAGTTC
>JAOXNN020000036.1:2596279-2608848 GCA_028571205.2 Hydropsyche betteni | reverse complement strand
CCTTCTGTCGGGGACTCGGGGACACAAGCCTCAAATCGGGGACATGTCCCCGAAAACGGGGACGTATGGCAACCCTATGCTACCAACATGTTTCAATCAATAAATTTAAATTTCAAAAATCAAAATGTTGGCTTAGGCGGCTTCTGCAAATATAACTCAAGGAAAAAAATAATGTTATTAGTCGAATAATTAGACGTCAGCCAGAACAATACTTAGATATGGGTAAATCCAGTGCTTTTCTTTTTTAAAGAAAAAGGTGCCGGAACGCACTTTTTTCAAGCCTTTTAATTTAATTATTTCATGGGTCCTATGATACCCCTATATTCAAAAGGAATTAACAGTCAATGATTTCCAAGAAAAAAATTCAAATAAAGAAGAAAATAAAATTTTGCAAACATTTATTAAAATTTTGAGAAAAAAGGTAAAGGTAAAAAAAGCCCTGGGTAAATCTGTACTGGTTTTATTTTACAACTGACCAGGACCAATGCCAAAAAAACCAGTACCGTATTTGTAAAACCAGTACGAATGATCACCTTAGTTTAATTCAATGAAAAAAATTTATTAACACATCAGGGCCAACTCGAGGCTATATGGCACTGCAAGCAGATTGAATTTCAGCGTCCCTTTGTAGTTTTTAAATATTTTCCAAAAAAACAATATTTTTTGAAAAAAACCATATACAATAAAACCTCGATTATTCAGACTAAATGAGGAGAGAACACCGATATAAAAATTCTACCCTTCCTGTTTTAAATATTTAATTTTCATATATTGGAAATTTTCAAATTCGTATTCAAAATAAGCACTTTTCATGTTAAAATTTTAATAAAAAAAAATAAGGCGCCTCTCAATTATAGTGCTTTAGGCAGTTGCCTACTTTGCTACACCTTTGAGCTGGCACAATCAGCTTAAAAAAATTGAATAATTAACATTTATTAACATTGGGATTGTATTTGGTAAAAATAATACGAATATCACGATACAATAAATATTTATTATGGATTCATAGAATATACATACATTCAAAATTACCAAAATCATCGAAAAATCATAAAAAAGAAGAAAATCATATAAAAGACGGCTGGTAATATATACATCCATACTTATATGTAACACACAATTATGTAATGTATCTTTAAATGTAACATTTAAATAAATGGCAGTGTTTAAAAAATTCAGAGTACCTTCTCTGCTCAGATATTTGAATTTGTACCTAATTATTAATTAAAACTAATATTTAAATTGATATCTCTATACGCACACATTTCAATAAGCGATTAGTGTAACATCATTTATATAAGTATATGTATCAGCATTATGAATTTATAAATACCGATAATGAATGTGATATATACCAAATTATAAGTTCGTAATCTATTTACTATCAACAAACAAATATGTCAGTGAAGTATATCTATTATTATCTCATATTTTCATTATTTTGTTAAACCAAAATAAAAGAAAATACTTTTTTTTGGAAAATCAATATATATATATATATATCTATCAAAGATATCTAACAATCAATATATTTTAATATATACAAATTGAAAATTATATACATGCAAATAGTGGTGTTCTGTGAATTTTAAATATATATATTATGGAAAAATATCCAGCGAAGATATTGGTAAATAGAGAAAACTCATTTTAAGGGCTTCGATAAAAATGAATACCAATATTGGTCATTAAATTATATAAATGAAAGAAAGACGGGTATACATAAGTTTATTTTAATTTCGTTGTTTCCGTCTCTCCCATGAGATGAACTTTATATTTAACAATAAAATAATAAAATACTTTTTAAATATGGCGATGATACTTAATTACATTATAAAATACATGCATATATGGAAAAGTTCTTTTTTGTTATAAATATTAAAAATTTCATATCTTTACTATAAAAGTGAAAAGATTTTCGATTACAAAATGTCATCTGTTAAAATTTAAATTGTCAAAAACAATCTGAAAACTACAGTTAATTTAAAATATGCTTTTATGGCTCACAAAAACGTTTCATTTAAACTTTTGTCAATACAATATATTATATATAAATTAGAAAATATCATTAAGTACAACGTTATAAATAATTGAGAATCTTGTAAATTACAAAACTGTTTCCAAAATGTTCATGGCACCATGTTTTATCTCCAAGATCAATAAATATGTATATATTCAAAAAATGGTCAATAAACAATATGAAATTACTGGTCCGAAAAGCTCTCGAAATACTCAACTATTACATTTTCAGTATCCAAACAAAACAGAGTATAATCGCTTTCTATTCAGATATTTTTGAAGTCCAACGGAATATTTTAATTATTTCTAAGTCACCTATAAAGACTGAATATCATTAGCAAAAATTTGAACACGACATGTATTATATAAGCTGTTTTGATTTCAAAATTCAATCACATTTAATAATCAGTATTACAATAACAGTGAGCATTTACTTATAAAAGAGACAATATATATATATTCAAGTCTTAAAATTTACATAATGTAAAATATTGGTGGTTTTACATATAAAAGTATAGAAATTCACATGCTTGGTACTATACATTAAAAGATTGTAGTAACACTAATTACATTTGGATGATCTTAGTTTACAAAAAAGATATATATATTATATATGCAAATATTTTTCTCAAAAGCTTTACTTTGACTTATTTGACAATTGTCTTACGCTACCCACATATAAGATTCAAATAACAGTATATAATGTTTTTGTCAACTAACTTGGACATTTGTGATTACATTCAATTGCTACTCATCACACATTAAGTTCTTTATTATACGAAATCTTTGTATCCTATTCACTATCCATAATATATGTGTATGTGTATAATTGCTTCAAATAAGCTTGTTAATTTAATGTATTTCATGTATACTATAAATGTAAATAAATTTACTTTTTATTCTGAAAGACGTAATATTATGTTTCCGAGCGCACATGCATTATGTGTTGTTATCATGTTGAAACATTTTTAATGAACACCACATATGTATTTTGTAATCTCATATAATTTTAAATATACCAGAAAACATATTGCTGTTAAATTTATTAAGAATCTACATAAAATTTGGCATTCGCAATATTTATTCCTAGATTTAAAAATTTTCATGATCAAATATAAAAATTCAGAACTTATAATATAAAAGATAATATTTTTCAAATTAAAAGTCGTAAATAATTCAAACCGAGATTTTTTTGACTCGCTCAATTGACAATACTAAATCACAATCACGTATTGATGTACTGTCAAAATAAAAAGAAACAATAGATTCAAATTTACTTTTGCATCGTCATAATTTATTTTTTTAACATCCTTGATCTTTCAGATTATATTCACTTTCAGATGATCCGAAATTGAACATTTCATATTAACAATCAAACGTGTTTTTATCAAAGAATGTTGAATGGATTTTAATGACAATACACTATTTACTCCAAACGGGCTTTATAACTTGTCTTCCATATTTCTGCCAATGTGACCGCAGAGTGGAAACGATGGAAGATGCACAAAGGTAAAGTGATGCGCTGAACAATAGCCCAAGCCAAGAATCCATAGAAGTCCAATTGAACCTAATTTTACAAAAAAATTATCATCAAAATGTTTTAATCAAAAATGTACCATTGAAATTGAAAAATATATATCAATATACTTACTGGATTAGCCACAACCTTTTGCGTTTCAAATGTATAAATTAACCACATGGTAACGTTACAAATCAGTAAGAATGTAACAACTTGGCGAGCTGGTTTGCTGCGGTCTTGTTCTGGTAAATGAACTCGGCGTCGAGAGACATCAGCAATAAATAGCAATTGAAGTACAACCTGAAAATGATTTGAAAAAAAAAAATAAATCTAATATTCATAATATGAATCAATTTATAAATGTTATATAATTACCTGAACTACACTCAAAATTCCAGTAATCATAACCAATAGGTTCGGTTCATATGTAAAGGCTCCGAGGCTTCCAGCAATGACGCTGAAGACAGCATACACGAAAAGACCAAATGCAGACACTCTCAATAAAATGTCGTTCAAGTCCGATTGTTCTTCAGAGCGGAACTTCAGCTGTTGAACCCTGGAAGGTTGGGAAAGGACAGGATATCTATAGGCCCACGTCATAACTGATGCTCTGTGGTGTTTAACATCACATTGTATCATATTCAAAGATTAATGAAAAAAAACCATGTGTGCATGATTCGTTGTGTTATTGATATTGTATATTAAAAATCATAATTATAATGCAACACAACAGGGTGGAATAATGGATATCGAAAAATCGGGGAAATGAAAAAGGAAAACACAAAAAAAAATCAAATGATAAGTAAATGGAAAAAAATATGAAAAAAATATGCATTTATAATAATTATTAAATAAATAAATGTAAGGTTGTGTAAGTGTTAAAATGAACGAAAAAATTATTAGCATGCAAGTGTAAAAATGTATTAAATGAGAAACTTGCCTTATAAAACCGATCAATATTGCCAATATCGATAGTGCCATAAGAACACAGTGAGAAACATCTGCTAGGTAAATTGCCAAAAGTCCAAGTTCTGGGTGACGTATTAATACGAAGAAAAGTATGAGACATATCAAAGATCCGACAAGTAACAAAAGACCAAAGAATAGCCCTTTCGATGCTCCAACACAATCTACTCTTCCAGTTTGTTGAGCGTGAGCCATTGCTACAGCTCGTCTAGACAGCATTACTTCCAAGCGATGTTCCAAGTCTTCTTCGGTCATATATCTAAAATATAACCATGGAATGAAGTTACAGGACATCCCACAATTGTGAAAAAAAATGATTTTGACGTTACCTTGAGTGACGACCAATATGTTTCCACATTATGTAAATCACTGCAGCACCAATGAGAGAGTATTCGATTATGAAAGGATATAAGTATGGAGCAGAGTCTTGTACTATTGTTCCCATTATATTTACTCTTCCACAACTTTGTGGGATACCATGAGTTGAATTTTCAGCAACTAAGGCTGATGGGAAAATATTATCGAGTGATTCAGCTTCAGTGATGTTTGATGTGAAAACACCTGAAAATTTATTGAGTTCTTAACATAATCATAAAATGAACACAATAATTAATAATTGTTTTAAATATAATATAATGAGATTGATATAAGATTATTTATTAGTCATAATTAATGATATATATCCCAAGTTGATACCAACCTGACAAAATTGATCCAACATTATCAGCATCGAACTGGTTTTTGTTAATAATGGGATTCCAAATACTGTTATCGTCATTGTTAGTAATGATAGCTGGGTTAGTGGTTACTAAAGAGTTTGGAACGAATGTTTGATACAACCATTGTGCAGTTGTAGTAACAGCCGTAGATGCTTGTGTGGTAATTGTGGTCAAGAAAGTAGTAGTAGAAGGTGTAGGAGGTGTGGTGGGTGGAGTAGTCCAAGGATCATCGTTAGCCCATGGATCGATGGGATCTGGTTGTGGATTGTACCATGGCATTGGAGTGGTAGTAATGGTATTTTTAATCTTTTTAACCAATGTGGATGCTGGGGTTTTAACAAAAAGATGAGGTGGATAAAGTGTACTAGATGTAGCTGCAATATAAAATTAATAAAATTAATTTTATTTCAGCTATTTCATTAACCATCCAAACGTTAAAATGTTAGTATTTTGAAAAAAGTTCATATTAATATATTTGTTGTCATAGCAAATAGAAAATATCCGTAACTGTACAAAAAGATTATTAGATTTTTATGTAAAATATGCTGTTAATAATATACTTACTTGGGAATTCTGTGGTTGGGGTAACAGTTGTAGCTTGAATCAAATCTTTCAAGTAAGAATTTTTTATAGTTGATGTCAAAAGAGAACTCGATCCTGTTGGTACAGCTCTAGTTCCACCGATTTCGGTACCCATTACAGTTCCAGAATTACGCAGTGTGTGTAATCTAATGCTTTCTAAAATTGTTTTAATAAGTGTGACTACATATTTATTTATGAAAACATGTAAAATATTTTTAATTCGACAAACATACCTAAAATAATTCCATCTTCGGGATGATCTCCACGTTTGGTGTGATATGCAGTGATTTCTTTCAATGATTCCAGAACCAAAGTACGTATCCATACACACAAGTTAGTGGCGACAACATGCATAAGACCAAATCGAGCGATAACTTTGAAGCGATGTATGTTCAACTATTTATAAAATTAAAATAATCTTATTATACATATTAATTTATTAAGGAAAAATAAATATCTAAACAGTCTATAACAGAAAATATAATTGTATTATAAAATTTGACGATTATTAAATTCATAATAGAATCAATTGGCTTTTATATTTTAATATAAATTGACCATTCATACTGATAGAATGTACAACAATTTAATTAGTTTAAGTACATGCGCAACCACTTAATATGATAATTAAAATAAATATCTGTACTCAGATCAAATTTATGTAAATGATTTTTAATTATAGACGTTGAAAATAAAATCGTAAAAATATAAATAGTGCAAAGGGCACAAGAATTCCAAATAATTTATAATGATCACAACATCAATTTTGAAATTATGATATGAAATGAATTGCATGTATGATCATGCAAATGTATTGTTTGAAAAAATGGTGAAAAATAATGTTGATCAGTCAGCTGAGTAATGTGATAAGTAAGTAAAACATGATAGTGTCGGAAATGTGCCATTGAATAAATAAACACGTTGAAAATAATTTGGAAATGTCAGTAACCAAAAAAAAATTATAATAATGAAAACGCAGATCATGATGAAATATGATTCTTAATATTTATCATGGCCTACCTCTGTCTTCAGTAACGCTATTCTTGAAGTCTGCACGAAAATTGAAGTTCAAAATCACAACAAAGAATTTGACTCTACTTTTCAAATATTTATAGATTAAATAATATTTATTCGTCAATTTTTATATTATAAACACACAATTTTATAAAGAATTTTAGTTAATATTGTCAGGAAAAGCATTACTGATAATTTATTCCTTTTTCCATCGAAAAAAAAATTATGGAAAATTTTCAAAAATGCGTGAATAAAGTACTTATGAGAAACCAGTAAGATATATAGTTACAAAATATGTCTCTCAAACAAAGATGGGATTAAATGAAATTTGAATTTGAACAAGATCAGGTAAACAATATAATTTTTGACAATAAGATTGAAATATTACCCGTGAATTCATGAAGATGAAATACATTTGCATAAATGTAAATATCATTTGCAGTACTGGGTTCACTCCTCGAAGAATCTGATAACACGGTGAAGAGAATGGAATTTCAAAGAAAGCACCAAACTCGAGTCCATTGTAAATCATAGTGCCAAGGCCAAAAGCTGAAAAAAATCAGTAAAATCTCTTTATGTTATATGAAAATATGTTTTAAGCATACGCAATGTGTTATAACTGTTAATTCAGATAAAATTATTAGATATTTTCAAACACTAACCGATAGCGCCAATTCGCAAAAAGAAGCTTCCGTGACTGTGGTCGTTTTGTGTAGTTTTTCGTTTACGGATTCCTCGCTGCGGTATACCAGATTCCACTTCAGCAACATCCTATTAAAACCAATGAAATGCATTTTTAATGAATGATTCGCATTGTTTCGAATATAGAATGTATGTAACAAAGATTTCTTAGCATATATTATACATAAACTTTACATTCAATTTCCAATAAATATTTATAATTCAACTTCATTCTTCCTTCAATCAAAAGATGTGAATAGAGCCAATGTGAAAATTGAGAGAAACCATCAAACATATTTACAATCGGAATATTGAACAAAATAGAGAAATAAAAATGGAAGAAAAATGTTGAAAATGGTATTTAAATATACAATAATAGAACAAACGTATAATACAATATTTAAGAAAATTAGTTTGGAATATTAGTACGAATATTAAATATTTTAAACTATTGATATAATACATGATTTTTTAATGATATTTACATCAAATATGCTATGTATGATCATTTTTGCAATATTTCATGCCTCAGTCTCAAGACTATAATTAACTAGTATAATAGAAAAATATTTTCAACAATATTTGTTATAACAAATGCAAAATCACAACAAATCAGAATATGTATAAAAATATTTTATTTTTTTATAAGATAATGTTAATTTAATTATTTGCAATTTATAAAACTTTGTTGATTTCAACTGAAATCAAACGTTATTGCTTGTACTTTACTAGAGTAATATTAAATTTTATTTTTCAAATTATGCAGCATAACACAAAAAGATAAATCTAAACAAACTATAATCGAATATTATATTACAGGATTTGTGCGAATTTCATATAGTGAATTTAACTTATAATACATAGGAAACACCATCTAAAAATATTTACATATTTACAAATAGACTAAATACACATTGATCAAACACACAGATGCAAAAGCTAATATACAAATATCATCACGTCCACCGCACGCAAAGTAAACCGAAAGGTGCCGTGAATGAATTTGCGTCTAGTAAGTGTACTTCACAAATAGTGATATAGGCACAAGCACAGGTCGTATCATTCCATTGATGGCAAGCGTCCTCACCTGGATGTGCGCGCTATTTGGCGCGTTTCGGAGTTGCTGTTCACGGACAATGTCACGCATCTTACGGGGATACACCTCCTGCCCAAATTATAAAATACGGGGGAAAATAACCAAAATGGCATGCGATACAAAAAAATAATAATTAAAATTAAAACGAAGCTTTCATGTCGCAAAACAAATAAACAAAATTATCAAAAGATGGATGATAAATTAAAAATTATTTTTGTGAAATTAATAATGATATTTGATTTAGTTTACCGATTGAGTAGTGGATGAACAATTTTCTTCTTGAAAAGTAGGTCACCAAACACTAATTGGTTATAAATGCATGTAACTTTCTTTGAAATACTCGACATAGCAAAACACAACATTGATATTTATAAAAAAATTAAGTAAACACTAAGATTTGTTGATGAAAGCAATAAGTAAACTGACATTGTGCTATTAAACGTACAAAGGTGCTCAAAAAACATTCAAACCGAAGAAAAAAATTGAGGTACAGTAAATTTGCAAGATATACATTCATTGTAATTTTTAAATGTATCGTTGACAATTATAAAATTAAAAACATCAGTTTATGTAAGTGATTACTAATAGATAATAGGGAATAAACAATCATAAAGTTTAATGTACAAAATGAGGGTATATTTAGTACCTGGAATTGGCTTTGTTTTTTAGATTCTTTGGCTGGTTTTTCTTTGCTGGCATCTTTCTCTTTTTCCTTGCTCTTTGCCTCTTTTTTCGATTCTTTAGTTTCTTTTTCTTTGTCTTTACCCTTTTTCTCTTTTTCTTTCTCCTTTTCTTTTTCCTTCTCTTTCTCTTTTTCCTTCTTTGGTTTTTTCTCTGGAGGTGGTGGTTTTGGTTTTGGAGGACTTCCACCACCACTGCAGCAAGTGCTCTCTATTTTAAAGCAACACAAACGATTAAGGATTTTTCGATACGAAAAAATCAAGCTCATCTATATACTTTTATTCATATAAATTTTTAATCAAAAGCCAAAAAAATATACTGGATATGTCCACAAAATTTTATTACACATAAAAAAATAAATAATACCAACCTTGAAGCAGGAAACAGAAGACATACAGCAAAAACAATATGCTCATGCCATATAGATAGGAGAAAAATCCTTCATAATAATATAATGGCAGGTTGTGCGTGATGACATCGCTGATGACATAAGCAATGCAGATGACAACTAAAAGCTTGGCGTAGATGAAACTCATGATGATGAACAGGGAAGTTCTGAAAGATCAATAAAAAAAATTGCGATGTGTAAAAAAATGATGGAATGGAAACTGTGTTCACAATCTACAGATTAGGGACAATGCCTATCGTCATGCTACCATTGATGAACGATAAACACAAACAACTATATTTCTAAAAACAAATATGGACTCAAGGTGAAGGATAGTAACATGTTTCAACATATTTCAAATTCAACAATTGATACTTTGTATATTCAACACCATCACTACGAAATTTGTCTCGAATGTCGTAAATTTGATTACGTATTGAACATCTGAATCTACTTTCATGTTTTCATCAATACGCTGAAAACTTTTAAAAACTATAAAATTCGATTTTTTTTTAATCGGAACATTACTGATATACAGTTGAAATCTAACTCGTTTACGTCAGAAGACCTCAACCTTTTTTGGACACAATCCAAAATCAACTATTATACATAACATACATCGCGTCTAAAACCCACATTCATCACCGTCATCATATACTTCGAATCAGTGGCGGCTCGTCCTAAAGAACTGTGCCCTTACTGTGTTAAGTATATATCTTGTTTTTTTTTTTTGTTTTTTTTTTAATTTCCCATATTCTTTTTGTACAAAATTATAAACGCAATACATAATTTGATTCTTGTTGATGATGATTTTTTTGTATTTTGTACATGAGAACATACGTTCACTACAAATTTTCACGACCCGCCACCGCTTCGAATACAAACTTCAAACCACAAAAACCCGGCATTCAACAACACCGCGCAATCAAAACACCACAAAGCGCAGCAGCCTCCTCACAAAACCTGAAGATAAAAAATTCAAAAGTGAACCGATCCCTCCTTCCGGGAGGAGAATGCGCGCGCACGCCGTTTCCCTCGCAGCCGAATTTACCTCTTGGCCGGCTTCGGCTGGACACTCTTCAGCTCCATCTCCTTGTTGGCCGAGTTGTTCTTTTCAGCAATGGCGATGTCGCTGCCCTGCTGCTGGCGGTGCTGCTGCGAGACGGGCAGCGTGGCCATGTTGTCGATGGACTCCATGTCGACGGTGGCCACCCTCACTTCGGGCGGGGGCCCCGGTTCCTGATGATGCTTGTCTTTGCCCATTTCCGCGATACGTTTAGTGTCGGGGAGCAGATGTGCACATTACCAAAGAACGATTGTTTTTTTTTTGTTTTGTTGTCTTTTTTTTTGATTCTATGAAAAAAATTCGGATGGAATCACTTTTGATGATTTTGCAATGTGAATGATTCGATTATTGAGATTCGATGACGTATTTTTTAATGTGTGTCTAAAGCAGGAAAATAACAGTGGAAAACGTTCAGTACGAAACTAGAGATATCGAATTTTTTTTTGTTTTAGAAGAATTTCAGATTAAATGTCATAATATACAGTAAATCCCCTTATATCGTTCAAATGCATTTGAAACAAGCAGTTAAAATGTAAAAATTTCCAAAAAAAAAATTAAAATTGAAAATTTTTAACCCCCTATAATGCGGAATCTTGATGTTATAGGGGGGTTTACTGTATACGTACCGGAAATGAAGTATTATACTATTTCTTGCTAACAGATTTTTCACGTAATTTTTTTTCGTGTTAAACGATTCTCACTGTTTATTAATAGAAGTGAAACTTTATTAAAATTGAATAAAAAATATTTTATATAATCAAAAAGTAATTTAATTTATTTTTATTTCCGATTCAAACTAACGCCCTTTTTAGTAGTTGTACTATTATATAAAAAAAATAATAATCAAAAAATTATTTTTTAAATCAAATTATATAACAATAATAATAAAGTGATTCGTGATATCTTTTCTTGGCGGTATCTGGAGCCAGGTCCAATTGCCGCATTTAAAGGAACACTAGAGAAGAGGAGTGCCAAGGCTAGAGTTAAGGATATACGAGGAGTAAATAGTGATTTATCGAAAAAAAAAAAAACTATACAATCCAGAACCAAAACAACACAAAAACGCCCAAAAATCACAGCACAACCGCGAAAAAGAGCGCGAACCGAAAAGCGAGCTCGCAGGCGGAAAAGCGTCCTCACCGGCGTCCGGCAAGCGTCGGACGCCTTCCCGCCCACCGTTCGCAGCCGCCCAAAGGACCTTCTCCGGCAGACGTTAGCCCCGGCCTCGGGAGCGGTCCTCTCGGCCTCGGGAGGCTGACGGCGTCGGCGGGCGTCCCGGGTACAAAGGAGGGCCGGCGGCCGTCGGCCGTGTGGGCGTCAGCCGGCGAGGGCGGCGGGGTGGGCGGGCGCGGCCGGGACGCTCTGCTCCCGGGCGGCGGCGCATACGAGCCGGGAGGGGCGCCGAGCGACGCGCGCTCCCTCTTTGGTAGGGAGGGCTTTCGTGTGCGGGTTCGAAGACAAGGGCGGATGTGTGTTTTTTGGTTTTGGGTTTTTTTTTTTTTTTTGGATTTCTTGATGAAAATCGTTGGGATGTGATGTGTTGTATTAGTTGAAGTATATTTTTTCTGATGTTTTAGATTAAGTGTGTTTGAATACGTATAAAGTCTAGTTATGGTATATTTCAATGGACGAAAATATAGTTCAACCGGTGCTCAGTGGTTAACCCTTTAGAGTTTTCCGTAGTGGGTATGCCATCTACTCGGAGAAAAAAAATACGGATTTTTGTAAAAATCACTAAAATTAATTATATATAGCATGAATAACAATTAATATACATAATATAATTAGGAATCGACGATAAAATGAATAAATTTTGTAACTTGCAATAAATCGTTTCA
>JAOXNN020000036.1:2580879-2595027 GCA_028571205.2 Hydropsyche betteni | reverse complement strand
AACAATTAATATACATAATATAATTAGGAATCGACGATAAAATGAATAAATTTTGTAACTTGCAATAAATCGTTTCAAGGTCCGTTGTTTGACAATCCCTAGTTCTATTGAAGAAAATACTATTGCTAACTAGGATGTCTCCATTCAAAATATTTACGGTTCTTAAAATTTAATTACACTGCATACATATATTTTTTTATGATAAACTATTAGTTATTATTATTAATCATATAAAATATAATCTTGAGCCATGGTTTATTAATTACACTAATCAAAAGCAAAAAAAAATGCGAAAAGTAGTTTCAGTATCGAAATCAATAGAAATACTATAGTAGCAGAATTAAACTTCCGAACACCCGAAAAGCACAATAGCGTTATCTGAAAGAGATAGCGATCATTAACTTAAGCCGTCAACTGCATGCAACGGTAAAACTGTATTTAAATATTGGTTCCGAGAAAAAGTGTACCTTATCACGCTGAATTACTAATTTCTAGATTTACTCAAATAAAATGAGTTTTTTTAATAATGCAGTATCAATCTTGAAGATTTTATCTACAATGTTTCAACCAATGTTTTCCTCTCGTTTCAACTAATAAATACGGGTGATTTCGACACGGTTCGCCAGCGGCGTTGGCAACACTGGCTTATTAGTTGACGTTAAAATACATATTGTCTAACTCTGACCAGTTAAATCATATTTCCATTGTGTCAAACGAAATAACTACGTGGATTAGACAAAATATATTTTAACTGAGAAGTATACTTTGACTGTAACATATATATCAGAATCGCCGTGATATCAGGCAGTAATGAAGGTATTTATTTCAGAGGCATTTTTGGAAAATATATTTTTATTGTAGATTAGTATATATTATATAGAATAGATTGCATAGATAAAATAAAATTGAGAATGTACTCCATGTTGAATTGGCTATCTTAAAACTCCTCTTTGGTGATGGTGAAGACCAATGACGCGTGTTCTACCAAGGTCTGAGCCATGTAGGACCAACGGTCTAGCCTCGTCTGTCAAACTGGCGATTATTACGATTGCAAAGTGGACAGCGAGGGCGCAGTTTGCTCAGTCTTTACTTCGTCGCCCCCCGGGTGGTCATTGCGATTTGCTTTGTGGAGAGTCAGCGAGCGAAAAGTCTAGCACATAAACTTACATATCGTTGGTCTGAGAGCCTTCTCTGTTGGCATAGGCAGATTGGCTTTTATGGTACATGTCTCTTATCGATACGAGGTTGGCTCTCAGATAAGGTATATAGCCTAGACCCCCAATATTTGATGGGGAGACCTTGTCTTGCAGTGGGCACAAAACAGGTCGACGACGATGATGATGATGATGATATTTTTGATGAATTATTATAGTTTCCCAGTCGGCCCGTCGTGCAGCGGTATGTTGCAGGGATTATCGATGATGGTCCAAGTTGCGGGTATGGCTAGAGTATGATTCCATTTTTAACATCTACTAGGTCGTCTCAAATTTGGTATTTAATAATGAGATTTAAATCTCTCGTTAATAAGACGATTCTAAAAATTGGTACCGATTACACGGTCTATCGCGGATTACACGGGGGTAATAAATTTGAAACCGGGTCCAATATAGAGTCCCTAAAAATTTCTGGTGCCTCGAACGAATTAAATCTGCCACTGTGTTATAGTTAAAAATAAACTTTTATGAACATCTTAACAATATATTTACAGTTAAAAAAATGTCTTTAATTTTTAAAATGGGATTTTATTTTTCATTTCAGATTCGCAAATAAAATGTCATTCTGTAAAGTAACTATTAAACTTTAATGAGAATAATAATATTTTGAATGTTTTTCTTTGATAAAATTATAACACAGCCCTATCATTGAATTGCTTGCCGTAATTTCCATAAATAACCACAAATACTAAATATTTCCACAGAGGCATGACGTTATAACAACTATTGGATAACAACCGAAACTCTCCCTATATCCTAATATCACGCTATTGCATCGTAAAAATACAATAAACAAAACCAAATCGATATATGTATTTTTTCATCACAACACCCACCGCACAACAAACAAAATTTTATTTTATAATTCAAACCAGTAAATAGACCCGATGTTAATAACATCGGCTATGGATATGTTAAGAAACGGAAAACGATAAAATATGAAAACCTGATTGTGTGAACCCGAAATGTGTACCCGATTTGAATATTTAATTAATAAAATCAAAATAGTTCATTCGTTTTTGTCACCAGACGTCATTTAGACAAAGCCAGTAGTTAATAGGTAATAAGCATCATATTATAGACGTTAACTGTATACGCATAAAGATCACATTACTATAAAAAGTCGCGAACGTCATTCGAACGAACAGACAGACGAACGAACATACACAAATCTTTGATTATGTATAGGGAATATAACAAGAGCTATCTTTTAATCATTGCGTATCAGGGATAGACAATTAAAAAAAAAATCTAACGAACATCACAAAATTTTTATGGAAAAAAAATAATATTTAAAACAATTAAATCGCTAATTGTGTCAATTTCGCCATATCGAAATCAAGCCCACCCTTCTTTCAACATCAATCGAAATTAACAATAAAAAAAAAATAAAACAAAATTGTAAATAAACGCGCCGCCCTTGAGTTTTCGCGCACAGCATCCCCCGCGATTGGTCGATAGAGCTGTATCCGCGGCAGGGGCGGTACGCGCTGGCGCCGACCGCTCTCGACCCACTGACCCCGTGTGACCCCACCGAGGGACGGCACGCGCGCCAAAGGTGCCGCTGCACTGGCCCAGGTTCAACGGCCCGTTGGCTGCAGCATCACAACCCTCACCTTCCGGGTCTTGTCAAGGTTGCGCTCCGCGTGCTGGTGGTGCTGTTTGTTGTTGTTGTTGTTGTTGTTTTTTGAAAATTAGATTTGTATGCTTGTGTTGTTTATGTCTAATGAAGGATGAGAGTTTTCCGATTCGGGAAATTTATAGAGTTTTCTTTAGCGCTGTGTGGTGAAAAAGTAAAATTGGAGTTGGATACTGGTATTGGTTTAGAGTCGATAATGCTCGATTTTGATGTTTATATATTAACCGTGGAATGTTTAGGTGATATTTATATTGATAAAATCTATTGTTATGGGTATAGGAAATTAATTGTAGAAACAGAATTGATGCAATTTTTGGCAAAGGGCAACATAGAACTTATGAGTAGCGACAATGTCGATATATAAGAACGCCCCATGTTTTTTATATGAGTGACACATGTTCGTAACAAAATCAGTGAAGTTTCGGAATGTGAGCATTACAATGCGGCACTTTTAAATATTCACTGTGTAAATTTGAATATTTATCTAGTTCTATAGATTATCGAAGTTAAGAGACTCATGATTTAGTTAATAGATGAATAGAAAATATACTACAATTAAACATAAAGTCAATTGAGTCAATGCCGGCAAAAAAAATCAAAAACAGATTGTAGCGTTGTATCGAATTATTAATGTTATATTATTATATTTCTTTTGAAAATTAAAATTTATGAAGGTAATATAATTTTAAATATATTAATTTCTTCAAGATGTTTTTTCATTAGAATCTAGACAAATGTATATTATTATTAAAAAAACACCATAATATTAGCCGGATTTTATTACAACTTAAGCTGTGTTCACCGCAAGTAATTTTTATTCACCATAAAATTTTATAGCGTTTTCGCTCACAATCGACACCGAAAATAACAACGAACCGAAAAAAGAACACCTTCACAAATCAAAACAACAAAATCACCGAAAACAAACAATTCCAATCCGCCAAAACATCATCACGAAAACCTCCAAATCCAATCAACAAATCTACAGATAAGCCATCCATTCAAAACCCGTGACGCGATAAAAACCGCTCATCCCCGCTTTGGCACACATAACATAATACACATCTCCGCGAAAAACCCCATAAAACCACCCACAAGAACACCAAACAGCGAAAAGAAGCAGCAATAAGCCCTAACGCGACGGCGGAATAAAACCCTTCGACCCGACACCTTCCACCCCTAGCACACGCACGAAAAGAGGAAGACCTCCGGCCTGAGGGATGTCGGATGCGGGGGAGTGTTCGCAAATTGCACCCGCTCCACCCCTGGTATCGACCCATCGAAGCCTCCTTACGAAGTAACAGTTGCAGACTGCACAACACTGAAGTGCATATTTCGGGGAGTCAGTGGGTTTCGTGGTCGGCCATCGATCCGAAAAGTTTTCCACGTCGTAATGAAATGTATGAAAAATCGCATCGCTGATTGCGACGGCGTTCTAGATTGGGATCTGAAAGCGTTTCGCTTTGTTGTTATTTTTTTCAGTAAAAGCAGACTGTTTGGCGCCGGTGCGCATTGTGTGGGCGGGTGTGCATATGTTGGTGCATTCAACACGCGCGGTTATTTATTAAAACGATGGGTGTGTGTTTAAACGACACGTGTGTGTGTAAATAGTCGCGTAATGAACCGAGTTTTTTCAGATTTTTGACGTGGTGTTAGGGGTGGTAAAACAAAGGGTTCTGAAAAGTCAGATTTTTACAGCGTTATCATAAAATTTTATCGTCGAGTCATTTTCGGAGTTCAAATAATTATATTGTTTTTTAAATTTTTAATAACTTAAAACTAATTATATGAATTTATATTTTTCGACAAAAAAATGAATTTATTTATATTTCATATTCTATTCGTTTTATTATAAAATTTGATTCGAAATGTAATTTTGTGAAATATAACGCCTCAATCGATCATATTCTTATTTTTCAGTATAAACTCCATATATTGCATTCTAAAAAATATAAAATCAATGAAATTTTTAATGCCATAATATATGGAGATGTAATTACATTTTAAAGGTAGTAGCAAATTTACAATAGAATACAATGAAGGATTAAATATGCATGTACAAATTTATTATATTAATTTACTGTCATTCATAATAGACTCAAAATTCAATTGAAAAGCCTCGATTCAAATCAAAACATTCGGCAATTTTTTAAACTAACGGTAAAAATAGTACATCTGATAGTACAAAAGGGACATGCGACGTGTAATAACCGTAATATACTGCGCTTTCAAAAGATACAGATCACAACGAAAAAATAACGGAATTACATACACACACACAAATGCTTTATTGCACATTAAACGCGCCGTTAAAACGACATTTAATTCGGATCGATGCAACGCATTCGAACCTGCATACAAAATTACCCGTACGAAACTGGCTAATTGCATTCGCACGTACGTTGCGCCATTTTCCAACTCAATTGGGCTCGTCATAATCAACTCGAAGGATTAGGTACAATTTAATTAACTGTTTCAATTGTTTCGAGACGTAACTTACGAAACAATACGAGCGCGGTACCGTCGAATCGAGATTCGTGAGAGTTTTCCCCGTCGAATGGTTAATCCGTTTAACGATATCCATCGGTACAGTTTGTTCTTTAACCGGAAACGCGATTCAACGGTTCAATTTGGATTATATATTTAAGAAAAAAGCGACGGCATTGTGAACGGTCGCCCACGTTCCGGATGCGGGACAGACTTGATTCTATATGAGGCATTATGATGTACTTAAACATTTGGTATTGTCCGATTCGGTTGACCGCCCGTAATAGTGAAGGTTCGGCTTAAGAAACGGGAGTATAAAAGAATAAGTGTTATTGACATTGAAACTCGTGTAACTTTGAGAAGGACACGAATGAGGGGAGATATTTTCAGTGAAAGACTCCGATAGAGTCATCTCAATTGAATTGATGCGTTAAAAATGATACGAAGTTTCATATTAAATTACAATCTATTTCTGAAGTGATTATTTTGTGAATATACGCAATTTCATGAATAATCAACGCCTCTGTTCCCTTGTGAATCCTATACACTTTCGCAATATGTAAAAGGTCGATAAACTAGAAAAAGGTCTGTATATCAATATGCTAAGATAGAGAATATCGAAAAATAAACCTTCACATCCGCAACACGCCAAAATCGAACCCCGGAAAATTGCATACATCTCCAATCCAATATGCATACCAAAACACGCCCTGAATACAGTAGGATCTCGATTACCGAAAACTCCAGATAATCGAGACACGAAAAAAAAATTAATAGAAGTTCTACTATATATAAAAACGGCATAAATTGCAAATTTTTTCAGCACAACAAATTAGATTGCACCGAAGCTGGTTAACCGGATGGTACTGCTGCATTAGAAAGACATCAACTATGAAAACTGGATACTTCAATCGCATTGAAATTCGTATCGTATCTTTTCCAGGGACAATCAAGATAGCGGAATCGTACTCTGAAGACAACCTGTGCGATTGACGTTATCTGGATGAGACGATTTTATAACGGTGAGTTGCAATATTCGATTTGAAAGTCGATCGGTTCGTATTTTTTCGTCGCTTCCGAGAAATATTAATTAATATCGTACGAAGATCGATAGTGTAAGAAATATTGCAGGAAACGTAGCTCGTGTTAACTGCGACACATTTAATATGTTATAGATACATCGTCACTCGGAACTGCTTTACAGTTGATAAAAAGTTTGAATATTGATATACGTAGAAAAAAACCCGTTTTCGCCGTGATCATTGATTGATCTTGGACACGATCAAGATCAAATAAAACATTTTTTGTACATTGTAATTTATTCTGACTAATCAAATAGAATTTTAACACGCGCAGTTTTCTTGTACGACTAATGAAACCATTTAAATTCAATTTGATATATATCTACATCGAATAAAATTCAAATTAAAATTACATCCGAGCGAATGACGGTTATCAGAGGCTGCCTACTACCAACGAGAGTTTAATTACTTGTTACACCCACTATAATAATATGTGGGTACACGAATCCGTATTGACAAATTATCCAATGCCTATATAATGCATGATGATGTACAACTTGTAATTCGTCCACATAACATCGATTGTGCTTTGAAAGCGTCACATGAAATTAAGTATACATTAGCTTCAATAAAGCGCCCTCGTATAGAAACGCTTTCAGTGAATTCAACTAGCCACAAAAGAATAGTGAATACATATATGCTTTTGTTGTAAGTGTGAGATGTTGATAATCAAATCACTATGATTGTATGTTTGATCCAATAAAGATCACAATGCGAATAATGAGGATTAAGGACGACGAAAGTCTATATGAATAATATAAACTTGATAAGTATCCAGAGAATTGTGAAATATATTTTCTTTTATTCAGTTCTGATTTAGGAATACATCAAGAGTTACCGAAAATGACCTGAACATAAAAAGGTCACTCAAATAATATTTTACTATCAAATTTTATACCTAATTCGATAAAATACAGCAACATACAAAACAAACATTCCCGATAAACATTCGAACGATGATGGTGTTGAATATTCCAATAAGCACTTCTACAGCGAATTCTAAAGCTAATACAAGATAAAAGATTCAAAAAGGGACATACTTGGCATTCTTGGGTCCATGTCTGACTCCTGTGCATGAATCCGATGGACACCGATGACGACATCCTTCAACACTTGGATCTCTTGCGACGAGAGGTGTGCACGCGTGCACGTGAGAATGCGCATGGGTGGGACTAGTATGCGAGCCATACCCATCGGAATTCAGCTGAAAAAATTCGAAAGAGATAAGTCAAGGCTTGTGCTGGAAATGACGGAAGAGGAGCGATGCTCCGAGAGTGTTTCCAGATTGTTTTGGATAAAGAGACCGACGATTGAAAGTAATACATAGGAGCGGGGAGTGATAAATGAGTTCGGTGGAAGAGCGGATCGTTGAAAAACACAACTCCGTTCCGAAGATACTTTTTGGATGGTTGGATTTATATTTTGTCGGTTATCGATAAGCTTGAAAGCAATACTTTTCATCGTCTTCGACGTGTGCGCGTTTTGTTGTTTAGTTCGCTTACGACAGCGGGGATTTTATGATCAGATATAAAAAAGGTTGCTTTGGAGTTTTTAGTGTGGAAGAAAAACTTCGTATAATCAATTAAAATTGTTCTTATAAGAAAAAAAATCAATTTAATACACTATTAGAATTTTAAATAAATCTAATAGTATCAAAATAACATATAATAAACGACGTAATAAATCAAAAGAAAAATCCCTTGGATACAATCTCATTGAAAATATTTTTATGGGATTCTAAAGATATAAAAATTTCCGGTATATTTAACTCTATATTTTGACATTAACATAAAGTCGACCCATAACTTATGTGTAAGTACAACACAAAATAGAGCAAAACTACACATACAAACAACACATAAAACTACGGCCGATACCAAAAGTTTACAACTCGGGACGAACTTTTATCTCGCAAGTTCTAAACGCACTTCTTATTTTAGGGTCGTATTTTTAGACGGATAACTCGAATTGAGCGCGAAAGTTCAAGTCGTGCACCGACACTTTTTTATTCACTTATTTACATGTGCATATTCGTTCGGTCGAGTTTCACCTTTTGTTGGTCAACCGTTCGGAAGATGCGAGTGCGTCCATAATGATAATGCTCGTCAGGTTGGAACGGTGGGTTTTCTAAATATAAACGTTTCACTAAATAATTTGGAGCATTGATTTTGCGGAGACAGCTTCGGTTTTCGATCTGATGTGTGAGTTGCGCAAAAACGGCCGTTGTTTATATGCGGATCTTTAAAAATGAAATATTTACGTTCCGTTGACGTGATTCATCATACGTGTATTAAATAGGGTATTTTGACTATGGTTTTGTTTATGTTATGGAATGATTGATTTGTGTCGAAACGCGTTTTCGGGTCAATTTTCCAAATCGATAAATTTGGGTCGACGCGTTTCATTTCCCGATTTTCCCGAGTTTGTGAAACGTGCGCCGTTTTAGTCCCGTATGATAAATTATTTCTTTCGGTCAACGCAAGCTGTTCGTCGTGTGAGATTACTTCAATATACAATGAATAATGTTTTTTGTGCGCTTTTTTCGATTGTTTACGGCCGAAATTTTGTCGCTCGAGTAAATTACGCCACACGGCGTAATAAAATTTAGATTTCTGAAAGGGTCAACGGAGCTTCTGTACAACAGACGTTGATTTATAAAACTCGATTATGGCCACTTCCTGTCGAAAACAAGCGAGGCACTCTCCAGAAGAACATTATAGAACGAAAGTGCATAACGACGTGTAGCCGTGGTAATATTAAATTCACCGCCTCCGGGTTGAGTGGGGACCGTCGGGGTCCTCTATTTTCGTTTTTCGGTATTTACCTTGACGATGGTGCCGACTTGTGGGTCTTGGGTGACCTCGAGCACCTCCTTGTTGGAGTCGACGGGCTCCATCATCATCATTTCTCCAGGTTGTCCGAGCAGACGCTCCTTCATCTCGTGGATGTAGGGGCAGCGCTGCATGGTTTACGGAGTTCTGTGTATCTGAAATTTTAAATTCAATCAGTTTAAATAGTTTAAGCTTTGATTAAACTTGACAGGGATCGTAGCTTGAAATAGTACAAATGAGACGTCAGTTTAATATATTGCATAGGGATCATTCCTATTAAAAGACGCAGCAAATCTTACAAAATTATCTCTGTTCAGAGTTGGTGTACGTAATCGCCGAAAATTTTAGTATACATTTAGCATACGTGACGGAACTGTTCGCTAATTTGTGCAAATAGTTTTTCCAGACAATAGAGTCTTTGACTTGTGAAAAGAACAAATTCGTGTCTTGTGATCGGAGTCGATAAACTTGACTCATTTCTTTTTTTTGTTTCGTGTGGATTAGATGCGAACGAATCTAGTGATTTTCTTCATAGAAAATGTATGATTCATTTTGATATGAATCAACAGAATTCTTCGTATCATATGAATTGTTACATAATTTTATTTTTGTATTTGAAATAGAATATAGTTTTATAGTATACGAGGTTTATTGCTACTTACATAGTTTTTACTACTTTTAAATACAAGCGTAACTTTTTTCATTTATTTATTTTGTGAAGAAAGTTAATACGAAGTTTAAGAACCAAAGAAAACTACTTCTGACGAGGAGAAATTAATCAACGTATACGAAAGAAGTAAAAAAAATAGTCCTCCGACTCAAAAGAGTTTTCAAACAAATTTCACACGCGGTATTTGCGTTCATACAACATACATATTTCCACGCAACACACGCCTCATTTGAATTCCTACTGATTAATCTAAATGTATCCTAGCAACAACGAATCATTATAATTGAACGTAAACATCGCAGAATATATACAACTTAGCATCTGCGCGAAATTAAATATTCATTATCGGCCATTTTTCACCGCCGAAGGGCACGCCCATAAAACGGCAATTTATTCGTATCGAGTTCGCACACGACACGCACCATTTGACATCCCTTTACATTTCCACCATTGAAACGGTGGAAATCGCGAAAGCCAACAACCGAAACCGAATTCGTGATTGAATTCGGGCGCATATAACAGTGCACAATGGTCGCCGGACCGACGAGGCTAATTATAGTGCACGTGCTGAAATAACTATAGAGATGCATTGTTGGATTCGTTATGGGAAAAGGCGTGGGTGTTTGCAGTTCGTTATGTGATCGAGGGGGGGTTTTCTGGATAATGGTGCACCCTTGAAATCGAGTTATGCCCAATCAGATAAGGGTTGAAAAGAAAAGATTCGAAGACGCGCTTCTTGGAATAATTACGGAAGGATTTGGATCAGTGTCAATAGCATGTCTATTGCCAAGTCGTAGTCGACCTATATTTAAAATAATGATGTGATGAATTTTGAGTTGATTTTTTTTTATGATGGTGATTTGAATTGGTACAGATTTTCAATTTACGAAAGATGACTTCATCGAATTAAAAATTGATAATTTAAAAAATAATATTTTATGTGATAATTTACAAGCTTGTTATTTTTTTTATTATTTCATGAATAAATGAAACAGAAAAAATAATAGGTTGACTAACAAGCCGAGTAGGCGCTAATAAAAAAATGGAAATTTTTCATGCGTTACACATTCAACCGAATTTTCGCTGATGAAAAATTCTATTCAGCGGGAAATTCTCAGAATATTTAGGTCGACTTTCAGCCTCATGAAAAAGAAAATGGAATTAGTTTCCCTCGTCGTTATGCAAGTCACGTCGATATCAGGCCGAAAAGCTTCGTTTAAGCGTTCGCGGGCAAATGTCATACTTCAACACGCTGGAAATCCGATCGCAGATTATTACATATTGTAAGTTAAGGTTCTGGTCTCGAGATAAGCATATAAACACGATATTTCAAAGCGAAAAATCTAGAGAATTTCCTTGGCTTCTCGTATTAAATTGCATAGTGCGCGCGACCGCTACTGTTAATACAACTTAAACGTATGGCCAAGGAATGCATTTATCTAAACAACATAATTACACGTTAGTCTTTGAACTTCGTATAAAAATACAAGGGCTTTCATTCCATTTGTCTGTGAGTTTCAATAATGAATAAAGTGTTTCAAAACTGTTCAATAGTCTATGCACGTATGCAATGTCATATTATTTAATAATATTTTCAACAGATTACCGTTGAATTCAATGCATAATAAAAAATAAACAAATATTCAACGTGAAAATCTATTGTTTCATTCCGATTTGTATGCGTAAACATTTTTCAAAACGTGCATACATAAAACATATAACGGTTCTTTTACAATTCGTAAAAATTACATTGTGACATATCCATCAAATTTATCTCAATCACAAAGTGTATCAAACCAAACAAGCCATAATATCGACATGGCATGATCGCATTGTATTGGCATCGTAAAACGTTTAATTGCAACTATCACGACATCGTCTCGTAATCTATGTCTGGAACAAACGTTCGTCGTTCTAATACCGTGCAGTAAGTCTAATAGTAGGTTTTAACTAGCTCGGATATATTTAGAGATTCGTGCTGTTGTTTTTGCGAATATAGACATGTTGTCATCGAAATTCGCAAGAATCTTTCAGGGTGAACCGGACCTATCAGCGAGATCAAATGTCGTATTTTTTATTCATGTAAATGACTTTTGTTATGTTATTACATCATCCATTAGGTAATTTTATGCAATTACACACAATCGAACATAATTCGAAACCATTACGAATAAAATTGCACTCATAAACGAAACAATTTTCATCGTCCAAACAATTACTTAAAAGTCCACACAAAAAATTAATACAACATTTTAACGTACACAACCAATTCAAAACATATCGCACAAAAACGACCAGCAGCTTCAACATATTGAAATTTTCAAGACGCACATAATCCCAGTAAAGTTCATTCATCTCCAGCAACATTTGCCTTCATGCGAGCCCTTTGTGCCGTGACGATCACTCCCTTTCATCACATTCAGAGATTATTACGTGTTCGCATTCATTGCACAAGACGATCCATCTTCCATAGAAAAAAAACGACACTACCGATCCATTGGGATAGTCCCGAGGGAGATCCGACTCGGTTGAACCTCAGATTATTTAAAGACGGTATTAGAAATGGGCCAGATTCGATTTTCGCACGTGTTCAAATCCGAATAAATAAATGCGGTTTCGCAACAGTCGCACGCGTGGCCCATATTTTATAGTCGCCTTCGATAAACATACGCAATAATAGAAACTTAGAAACAGGAACGCGAGAATGGATGATAAATAATGCAAAATAGCACAACGAGGTGAAATATTGTAATATTGTTTCGCCGATATTGTTTTACATGGCGACACGCGTGCGGTGCAAGCGTCCATATAGTGTTACGTCGGTATCGGTTTTGCTTATTTAATCGATTGATTGTTTCGTAAATAAATTGTTAATAATGTGAAATGGATTGATATTGATATTGTTTTTGTATTTGAAAAACAAAATTTGAAAAAAATTTACTCTTTATGTTTCAAATTGATGAATGAATAGTCCAGCGCGCTTTGTTTGAGATCTCAGACTTTGGGGGTTCTCTGGATAATGGTTTTGATATGTAAATGATTGAAGAAATCAATTCGATTATCTCAATTCAAACGAAAATCTTAGAAGTTTACAAAAGAGCTTGTTATGTTTCGAATTTTTTAAAACAAAATTAAGAGCGTAGTTAATTATAGATGTGTGCTCAACGTTTAAATCTAATCGAACAGATTCCGCACGAAAAAAAATCGCGATGAAAAACATCTAGGTTATTAAAACAATCGTAAAATAATGATATTGAACGATAAACATCATAAAATTAAATTATTACATTTTGAAATAAATGATCGGATAATAATCTTTGATGCAATAAAACGGGATGCATGTAAACAATTCATCCCGACATATACACTGTGAATATGTAGTTTATGACGAAAAATAAAAGTTGTCAAGCATTTTCGCAATGTTTTGTGATGTAAGTAAAAGCAGGAAGTTGGCTAATTTTCACAAGATCGCAAAGTTTTCCGACTTCATAAACTAGTCAACAAGCCGGAGACACTTAAATAGAAATCTAGATGTCTCGAGGGATTTTCGACTTTTGCAGAACTCGAGTGTTTGAATCGGAACAGAACCCATTCTAACAGTACTGAACCACTTCAATTAGATAAGTTTGTAAGTCAGGACACCCAAATAAAACTCGTCGTTCAAAACAGACGAAAACTCGCAAGTATTAAAAACAAGGGTGAAGAAAACACCAAAAGTTATATTTTTTTAACATTCTTTAAATATACATCTGTCTTTATGAATGGGATTCGATGCCATTAAGTCAGTATAGAATTTTAAAAATAAAATAATTATATTTGTTTCAGTATTTGAGAAAGTAAGAACGACTGAATGGATAAACGCATAAATCAAAAGATGTTCATAATAAATCAGATGAAAAATTTTCAAAACTAGAGGTAGTTCCCGATTTCCGATTCCCGTTGTGAACACATGTTCTGTACACACCGGTGTACCGATGCATTAAAATTGTTGCATTGTTGTTAAATTAATTAATTTAATTATTTTATATTTCAAAAACACATTGAAAACAAAATGACCCTGATTGTATGCAATCTTCACAACACGACTGTCGGGCGAATTGCAGAGTGTACCGTCATTTTTTTAGCTTTCCTTTGGAATTTCTTTAATATTTTTCTTCATAAACCACCCCTTAGTTAAAGCGAACAAAAGAAAAAAATAAATACACAAATCGGTCAAGCGGTTTTT
>JAOXNN020000036.1:2535133-2579437 GCA_028571205.2 Hydropsyche betteni | reverse complement strand
TTTTTCTTCATAAACCACCCCTTAGTTAAAGCGAACAAAAGAAAAAAATAAATACACAAATCGGTCAAGCGGTTTTTGAGTTTTGTCCAAACCAAATACCTGTTACGATTAATTTTTATATATATAGATAATTAGATGGATAAGAGTAGAAGGTGATTGAAGAGTTCTTTATTATAATTTAAAAAAAAATTCATTTCGAACTAACATCTCTAGAGTCTCAACTACCAAAAAATATGACAATATCATCAATTAAACGCCCCCGCTCTTTAATCACGAAACAATTACTACATCCATTCCATAATAAAAAACAAACACGACATCGTTAAGGTGCTAAAAAGTGCCATCAACCTTTTTCCCCAGCTCTAATGAACCGGGTCATGCGATCTATGGACACATGTGCGAAGTGCACGCCACTAATTGTGTCCGGCCGAGTAACGAGTTGGTACAAATCCAAGATGTCGACGACGGGGACACGGATACGCACTCGTTTACTTGAATCTGGTCGAATGCCTCTGTCGAACCAGGAAACGGCTCGGTACAGAAGAAGCACGAAACTTCGATTTATATTTGGAGCGCGAGCTGGTCGAACGCAGCTGTCACGCTTTTGAAAAAAATTAATGTTTACGTTCGGCAGTCTTGGGCGATTGTGTGAGCGTTTTTTTGATGGTCAATTCGGAGGGATTATGTATGAAATTCGACAGGTGGATTGTTTTGAAAATTTTTCTGCCGAATGAATGTAAAATACTTCACATAACATGTGGATCTCAATAGTCAACAATTTTTTGATAATTATTGTTATCGAAAAGGTTTTATTTGCAGTTGATATCTATATAAATAAAAATTAATCGTGGAAGATATTTTATCTGGGCTAATCTCAAAAACCGCTTGACCGATTTGTGTATTTATTTTTTTTCTTTTATTCGCTTTAATTAAGGGGTGGTTTATGAAAAAAAAATAATAGGGAAATTCCTAAAGAAAAGCTAAAAAATGACGGTACACTCCGCAATCCGCCCGACAGTCGTATTGTGAAGATTGCATACATTTTGTTTTCAATGTGTTTTTAAAATAAAAAATAATTAAATTAATTTAACAAGAACAATGCAATAATTTTAATACATCGGTACACCGGTGTGTGCAGAACGCGTGTTCACAACGGGAATCGGGAACGGGAAACGGGAATCGGAAATCGGGAACCCGAGCAAATTATAATATAATTTTTACATGATAATAGTGAAATCGCGCGCATGTGCAGACTTCGAAACGAACAAAGCAGTTTGGCAGTTCAAAAAATTCGACAACAGGAATTCGACTGACATTAGAACCAAAGGAAGAATCGCATTCTATGGTCCGGATGTTGCCTTCTATGGGACAAGTTGTACAAAAACGAAAACGTTGAGCGTCAATTGTTTGGGCTCATTAAACCAACAACGATCCGAAACGTTTACACAATAAATAAATCCACTCACGCACCGTGCAATCGAACGTGACACATATAAGGGTATAGGAAGATACAAAATTATGCAACTTGCATTATTTATGCGACAATAATCGCACGCTTATTATGGAGCTGATTATACACGAGGTAAAAAGAAACCTCTTCAAAACCAGGATAGTGAGATCGGATCTAACCATCAATTTGATACACTAATCGTAATCGTAAAGTGGCAATGAAATTTGCGTCGTTATACTGACCGAGTTTCTCAAAATTGCCAATTGCCATTATCTTAATATACAGAGTATACAAAATTTGCATGTCGGACCAGTTTTTTTTTTACAATCGAGAATATTTATCCCGATCCGATCGACGTTCTAAGATGTCGGAGAGATACCATCTCTTATTATGTGTACGGTAAAAAATTGTGCGACCAGTTAAAGATTGTATGTAGGTGCATTCGCTTCGTAGCCTTGACGATGTGATTGTGGTTTAATGACAGTGCATGGTCTGTGAATCCGTGGGATAAAAGGCCATCGGCTTCGGCTGCCATTCGTCATAATTTGTACCGAGGCTTTTTTCACTAATGAACAGTTTATGTGATTCGAGAAATACGCGGAGTTTCCGTACGGAAGAATTATGGTCGGATGTCGTGAAATGCACCGGACGGGAAAGTTTATTTGTTGCGATAAAAAATCGGAGCGAATGTTTCATGAAAGAAGCTTTTAGAAGTTCTGAAATAAAAAGAGAATATCAGAAGTTCTATTCTCGCGGCACGAAAAGCGATCAACAAAAATCAAGGTTTATCGTTATGTGAAGGGAAGCAGATGTTTGATATTCTATATAATAAAACGTCGACTACGCTACGTAAATAGACATGAAGAATTTTCGGTGAATGACAACTGATATTTATTGAGTGGTTCGATGCATTTCGATTATTCCATATGTAATTGGGATTACACAATTGCGACCGCAAATGAGTTACTCAACAGTGACCGCATTGACACGTCGTCACTTTGATTTCGATGAGCATCTTATTTATTACATCGAATAAAAAGATGGTTCGTATACGTGACGAAATTGAGAGAATATAGAAATGGGAATAATATTCATGGAAATTTCGATATGGGATATTTCAATCTATTCATTCCCGTAATATCAATTACTAGACGTAATTTGATATCTGTCCGGGACGGAATGAGTTTTAAATTAAAACCAGAAAAGGATGACTACGGCATTCAAACAACAATAAACGAATTATTCGAAGTGACTTTTTCGTGAACGCCGAAAAAACATAACTCATTTTCTTTTTTATTATATCCAACGAATAGATTCCGAAAAGTGATGATGCAGCACTTTTATGTTTCCGAAAATTCCCTAATTGAAATTCTTTCGTTCGAAACTGCAGATGAACTGAATCCATTTAAAAAACAAATACGAATATGAAAAACATATTTTATGAACCTAAACGATGGTTTGTTTCGAAAGCAACACACCTATTACGACCTGTTTTCTCACAAAAAGTTTAATCGTTTTTGATGCACAAAAAAATGTTCTCGATAACGGTATTATATATTTTTGAGTACCGTAACAAATTTAGAAATGATAAGGATATAATAAATGCGAGTGTATATGCAAAATGTTTTATTAATTCACGAACCGGTCCTCGAAGTCGTTAAAATGGAATTTTGATGTGAGTTTTAATACGAATGAGATTTAACTGCTTCAAACACTTTTTAATTAAAAGCTAGTTTCTGTGAATCTCTGGAAATCTCACGAATAACTGGATTTCATTCCATTGAACACTCTCTAAAGTTAATACGATTAAAAGTGAAAATCGAAAGTGTTAAGCGAACAAATCTCGATAATAATTGAAGCTAAAATTTACTAATTGTTAGGCAATGAGGGCTTCCACTTTACAACCGTCTTTCTAATTGCCCCAATAGAATAAATGTCCTCGGCGAACGCACGTTAATTAAATTCGTTAACAAATCGTTAATATCCAGGATGAAACGATTTGGAAGCAATCGTAAATGATGGCCTGAATATAAATAGAAAAAAATGAGATGATCTCATTGAACATTTGGAAATATATATGGAAATTATTATCGCATATAAAAAATATGATATTTACTAATTGGCAATTCGATCTGAATTTAGTGCGAGATGTCAGAATTTATTGAATGTATATCAGATTTTATAATAGTATAGATATTAAAACATTTATCATATAAAAATATGTAAATGAAAAACCTTTTGTGAGCACAAATAAAGGAAAATTGATGCCGCAAATAGCACTAATGACGTTACGTTGTATGCAGCAATTTCTTATGAATATTTAAAGCGACATGCAATTATTTTCGGTCATAAAAAACGGTATATATTTACACATATACACGGATACAAAATTTTCCACGTATTCTACCAATAATAAAAACCTGCAACGGATTCACGTTTCGGTTCCGGTTAACGTCGCGTGTTGGCTTTTCCGGCGAACGATAAATTTATATGACCACATAATTCAATTTCAGCGATTTTCCCATAAGGATACATGATCGAGGACACCGTTCAGCACCCATGGCAAATACAAAGGACGAAAGGCTCGTTTACAAGTGGCGCTACAAGGAAAGGCTTTCACGGAGTTGAAGAAAACTCGTCGAGATTATGCTCTTTTCGCGTGCCTGTCTTTTGGAGTTTTCTATTGTTTTTTTTTCACAAAGAGAAAATGATATTCGGTAAAAGTTGAAGTGAATCGTATTTTTATACGATTCCGAAGTCTGGTGACGGATTTGGTGAATGTTTTTGTAAAATACGTGGGTTTTATATTATTTAATACTAGTTTGATGTAGTTTTGTGTTCTGTAATGTTTTTTCTTCGTCGTTTTTTCTTTTTCGTTTTGTAATAATGTTTGAGGCAACCTTGTGTGTACCCACATAGATTTTGAAACATTACGTGGGTTGATTCCCGATATGCCATCTAGATTTGTTGAATATGAGCTAAAAATATAATTGGAATCGATAATGAAAACGTATATTTCAGTTTAAAATTTAATAATGAAATATATATCAATATTAATTTTAGACATTCGTGGGAATTTTCAATATCGAATTTATCATTGGTATCTGAAGACGTGCTAGAAATTAAAATTATTCAATTAACTATTCAGAGAACGTTCGAAACGAATAGGAAATCTAATTAGCATCGTTTTCACACGATAATATAAATTATGAATTAAAAACAATGATATCGTATTCTGAAAATTATTTTATTATATTACGAAACAAGCGGTATTATGAAACCGAATTTTAAAATTATCAGTATTATTTATTAAAAACAATTATACGAGGAATTTTCGCATATTGAAAATTAAAATCCGTATCGTAATTTGAATCGAATGCTAATTAGTAAGTCCAATATCCATGTTCAATATTATTTAAAAGGCATAAAAATAGAAGTGAACACATAGAATTTTTTATCAATAATAATTTTAGTAATTATTAGAAAATCTATTCATTATAAAATATTCAACCGAACTGTTTAAAAACGAACACTTCCGGAGGGTAAATAAATTAACGAAAAACAAACACACAGCGAGCGAAAATGCCACAAGATAATAGTGTGCATCAGGTTTTCCACATGGGGGAGAAAACCGCGTCCACAGTGGAAAAGTTCACTCACCTTTTGACAGCAACGAACGAAGCCAACGGCAACAAAGTCGCCCCCTTTTCAGCAGCCCCCAAACGTAGCGTTCCCGCCTATTTTCACAACGACGACCACCATGGTCGCCACCCGTCTAAAACTAAAACCAGGCACATCCGCGTCGGCGGAAAACCGCCAAAGGGAACACTACCGTTGCGCTTTTCACGCGCCAAAAACAAAAGCTACGAAAGGCACTGTGCTTTAGTCTTTTCCCGGTTATCTTTTCGCGTCGGTCATCGTTCGAGGTATCCCACGGGAGGCAGTCGAAAGGCGTGTTATTGTCGTGTTCGGGTGGAAAATGCGGGATTTTCCGCGATCGCTTTCGGGAAAGCGTAGCGCGCGCGAAAGCTCCCAGATACGATTGGCTACGGTCGGCTCGTGAACGCTAGCGGCCGCCTTTTAGTTGCCGGCCAGGTGTTGCGAAGTTGTGGTGTGCGTTCGGTTTATTTTTGTTTAGTTTTTTTTATGTATTGGTTGTGGATGGTGAAATTGTGTTGAATTGTATGTTTAGAATGGATAGATGATATTGAAAAATTAAAATTCGAAATAATAAGTGCGATGGGTGATGGGTTGTAAGGTTGAATCTTTCAAAATATATAACGTGAGATAAGTGTATGAAGTATAGTAAACCCCAATAACGTGGAATCTATCTTGACGTTTAAATTTTTAAAAATTTTTTTTGACATTTATACGTGTTAAATGCTTGTTTCAAATTCATTTGAAAAAAATATTAAAAAATTAGAATGCATTTGAGCGAAATAGGGGAAGACGATGTAGGGGGTTTACTGTATTAGAATATAAAATATAATAGATCGATGAAATAATGGAATCTGTGAATGGAAAGTATTGTTAGACATAGTAGGAAAAGATTACTAATTCGTTGAAAGGAAATCATATTAATTTTGTAAGAAAATCTAGAAAGGTTGAAATGATGAAATGGATAAGTGGAAAGTGGAACGATAACTGATTGTAAAATATGGTAGACCCGGTGGTTGGTAGGTGGATTGAATAAAAGAAATTAGTGAATTCAATTAAAAGAGAGTTGATCAAGATATACAGAAATAGAAGATTAGAGATTTTTGATTTGATGTTAAAAATGTGTTATTGATGGACAGATATTTATATTTTGATTATTTTTGTAATTCCGTTTATTTTTAATTTTTAATGTAAAAAAAAACAATTAAATTTTCAATACATTCTGAATAAAAATAATTGAATAATATCAAATCATATCATGGTCGTCACTAGGATTTTTTTAAGCCATTTTTTTCTATGAAATAAAGAAACACTTTTAACTAACCCAATAAATATTTAATACTATACAGATCAAATCGATATCAAAATAATAAGATACAATCATCAAACAAAAAATACAGAAACAACTCATACTATTTACCAAATAAAAAAAGTATATTTTCACATAACAAACCCAATTAAAATGTTTACCGCAACGGATTTTTTTAATGCGAATCAAATCATTCATGCATCTATGTGGGTTTTACCATAAAACACGTGCACCATTCGAAACCGGATTACAAACACAAACATTGACCGCGACATATAAAGTAAAATCTACGAACACCACTCGAGACACACTAAACATATAGGGAGTGAAATGCGTCCGCGATAATTGCGTCGAAAGTGTTCTAAGCAATAAAACCACCTACGACACATAAAAAAGGAAAATCGGCGCGAAAAAGGTTCGCGACGGATGCGCCGCGTTGCACGCGCTCGTTTATTTTCGGCAATCTCCGGGTAGCTTCGGATGCGCTGACTCACACCACTGTGAATATCCGGGGGTGGATTCTGAGGGGTGTTGTGTATCGTAATTACTTTCTCGATTGCGATTGCGGAAATTCGAAACGTTCGGATTTGATTCAGGGAGGTACTGGATGTTTTATTTATATTTTTTTAAAATGAAATATGGGATGATTTTAGTCTATTACCTTGTACAAGTGTATTCGGAAACGAGGGTCACGTTAATTCAAACTAATTGGCGTCGCATTAAACGCGCTTTGTGCACGATTTTTCTAGAGTTTTTACAAACGAAAAAAAAACAATAAGAAAACTCAACAAAAGGCCACGACAATACAACGCGAAATGAAAAATGTCAACATAGATTACTCTGAACAGGCGCAATTCGAACAAAACACCTACAACAGATCAACGAGCAACATTTTAAAAGCGACTATAAAACAATCAATAACGTCTATATCGAATCTATCGGTGTCACGTCAATTCGTCCAACAATTCGTCAAACGAAAATTCATCCAAATGACAATTCGTCCAAAACAATTCGAAAACTACATGCGAGACTATGAATCTTTTTGTTCAAAGTATTAAAATATTATTATCAAAAATTTTCGGACAGTTGTGACTAAATTTTCGTTTAGATGAATTGACATATGAAAGAATTGTCGTTTGGACGAATTTTCTTGTACGAATTGTCACTTGGACGAATTCTCATTTGGATGAGCAGTCGCTTAGATGAATTTTTATATGAACAAATTGTCGTTTAGACGAATTTCCTTGTACGAATTATCACTTGGACGAATTATCGTTTGGACGGTTTTTTTATACGAATTGTCATTTGGACGAATTATCATATGAACGGTTTGAATTTTGGACGAATTTTCTTGTACTAATTGTCACTTGGACGAATTGTCATATGAACGAATTGTCATATGAACGAATTGTCATATGAACGAATTGTCATTTGGACGAATTTTTTTGTACCAATTGTCGTTTGGATGAATTGTCGCTTGAACGAATTGTCGTTTGGACGAATTGTCCTGGACAAATTGCCGCGGAACTGAATCCGTCAAAATATGCGTTTATTCAATAAAAAAAACATTTCAGAATGCATCCCATCTCATCGATATCCATTTATGTACAAGAATGGGGTTGATTTGGGGTGGTTTTGCCGCCGCTGAGTGGGTCGATGGGGCGGACAGGCGGCAGACCGCGCGCCGCCAAACCACCTGTAACCTTTGTTGACGTATCGAACGGTCGGGGGGGCGCATGCGCCGCGCCCCGCGCCTCCGCCCCCTCGAGGGGCGTAGGCGCAAGGGGGCTGAATGGCCGTCGCGTACGCCGCCCCCTCGGAAGTGAGTACGCTGAGTTTTAGCGGTGCATGCTCTTCGTTTTACGTGCTTCGTGTTGTGCAATCTCGGCAGGGGAGCCAACTTGTGCGGGTGGTTTTTTTTTCGGAGGGAATATTGTAATTTAAATTAATGGTTATTTTATATGGTTGAGTTGGAGCGTTCATAATTTGTATATTGGTTTCGGGATGGTTTATAAGTTTTTTTGGTAAATTATTTTTTCGGAGTGTGAAAAGAATATGTGGCAATCGAGTGGGGAAATTAATTTCGTATAAGTTTTATTAAATTTTAAGTGATAAGAAATCAAATACGTTCAAGAAAACAGATGCCTGTCTTTCTGAAGTCATCGCTGACCGATTGAAAGCGTTTAAAAAAAAATCTAAAAAAGTATTTTTCTGGGCATTGAGACGATTCTCAATATCTAGACAAGAAGTTTTGATAAATAAAAACGATAATCATATTTAACCCATGGCCATTGCTCGGATTGTCATTGGGGGTTCAGCCCCACCCCCCTGAATTTCAAAAATAATGATAGATTATACTTAAATTATGAGACTTGTGTTGAGATATATCCCTCGATCATGCTGGTGATTGAATCAATGTAAAAATGCGACTGCAATGTAAAAATTCAACTGACAAGTCGATTTTTTCATTCGTTTTAGGTTAATAACTAATAACTTAATACAAAAAATTCCGGCATATAATCTGTAAAAGCGATAACTATCAAAAAACAACATTCCGTTCCTGAATAATTACGAAAAATTTCACGCTTAACATTTCCAAAGTCGAATCCGTCCGATTACCTCCTCACGTAATATCCCATACAGCGCACGTTATGCATGCTATGAATTCATTAAAGCGAAACAATGAAAAAGAACCCTTTGCCTATAGGAAGCAAGTAGCGTTGCGTGTCCAATTATTTTTACGACCTCGTGCTAAATTCGTCCCTTTTCGCTCTGGCGAATTCCTCAAAAGCGATATAATCCGGCTAAGGGTAGCCGGCCGAATTAGGAAGTTCACATCTTCGATGCAAGGGTTAAAAACAAAGGAAAACTGAAGTGGACGCATATAAATCACGGTCCTCAACAGACCACTCGTTTTCCCTTTTAATCCCCAGACTGGCATTTCGCATTTTTAATTGGAGCCGCTTGGAAAGGGTAGATCAAATCGAACAGCATAAAGCATTTGAAATCATATAATTCTTAAGCCTCAGAACAAAAACGAGGTTGCACGATTGGAATCAAACGAGTTAACGATCGGATGGCGTGGAGTGTTGAGTCAACATGTAAAGGACCAATCGTATTCTACATGGCTGATCAGGATCGATTTGTTAAGGATTTGGAATGGGTGGATGACGCTATCGGTGTTCTTGATGCTGTCACCCTCTTTTTATGTTTATCAAAAATGCAACGAGTCGTCTCCCTTGTGCTTCTAAGTTCAATCGTCCCTTCGTTTGCTGCACCAGACTGCAGCGAATCACCCCTCGTCCTTTGTTACCGAGCCTGTCTGGGATCTGGATTTTAGACAAAGGACCTCGGTCACGGCAATGTTCGTATGCTTTTGTGCACGTATATCGATCACGCATCACGCCTACGGTTTATAAAATATCTACATACTTATATGCACTTTCTATATGATACTTATCCTTTGAGCTTTCCTTCTAAGCCTTTCGAAGAAATTCAAATTAAAATTTTATAAAACATTATAAGATTTTATAAGTCAACTTATTTTCTAGCGAACAGAAGTTAAGTTACACATAGTGCGATAATTACAGGGATCAATTTCTGAGCTATTTGAAAAGAGAAAACTTTAAGACCCATTAAGGGTTACCTCCCCTTTTATAAGGATATAAATTGACTGAACTTCGATGATTTATTAGAAAGGCCTTGTGTAGGCTGATATGTTGACGATGAGATTATATAATATATTTGATATGTAAAATAACCACTTATTGTTATAAAAGGAAATTAAATCATTGCCAACTGTAACCCAAAATTAAAGATACATCATAGTGTTAGAAGACACCCACATAACACGGATTTCAACCATTATATAATAAAAATAATTCAAAAAACATTTTTTCTAATTTATACAGAAGCAACATGAAAGCAATTTGCATAATGTAAGAAACACTTGCCTACATTCAGTAAGTGTTCGCGGAAAATCAATGCGCGTTACATCAAATCACACGAATACAAACATTCCGAAAATATAATACGAATTCTCAAAACAAATTATAAAATCCGTTCACTGCGCATTCTTCGAGATTCAAAATAATCGATGACATTTGAATAATTAACACATAAACGTATCAGAAATAATCATGACCGGTCTTCTTTGTGTATATCTAAATTTTGAATCGTAAAAACGGATACATGAGACATTCGTAATCTGCAAAATATGTGCTCTTCCAATACAGGGTGTTTCGCCCCTATTTCGTATTTTGTATGACAGTATGTGGGTACTTACAGAATACTAAACCACCCCAGCTTTTACCACCCTTCGAAATCGCAACGAAACTGCGCAGAATGTTTCCCGTAATTTTGAAAATAACAGAAAATGTTCTGGGGCAAAGGAAGATATCAAAATTAATATTTAATTCAGTATCCTTCGCGGATTGGTGGAAAATTTGGTAATTCAAAAGGAAATAAAAGAAAATTGCTTGAATAATTAAATGTATATGCAGGCAATGTCTGATAATTCTATAAATCAACAAAAATTTAGTTCTCATGATTTGTTCTCATTATTCAGACAAATATATACATCCATCATCCCTAAGTGGTACAAAATGGTTCGGAAAGCTTTTAACTAAGCGGAGAGCTCTTAAAATAATTTTATTGCCTTTCACATGTTATCTCCTCAGAACGAAGACACAGATCGAAAAGTCTACGGAAAAGAAATAGTTCATCTTTACCAAGAAGTGACTTATCTCACAAGAACGTCGCTCCGAAATCTATTCGTAGAATCGGAAGAAGCAACAGATGTGTGTGCCTACAGAAAAAATTACCGTTCGATATATAGAAGATTGCGCTAAACTCGAAAATTATACGAAATACGTCAATATTAAACAAAACCAGCGAAGAGACTGAAATGGATTGGTCATACGAAAAAATATGACAACAATAATTAAAACGGCAGTAATATTACCGACTGAATATGACGGTTTTGTATATTGATGCGAAATTAATCTATATTCTAGTAAGTCTTCAAATATTTAATGTTTTTATTATCGTTGTGAATAAGAGTCTTCTTTTGAGATTGTATTCTTTGGGAACATAGTCCTCAAAGAAAAATTATCCTCTCTTGCACATATCAATGAAAAACGAAAAAAATCATCATCATACTATGATTCTATGATAATCGTCTAATATACTTATCATATTTTACTATGATATTGCCTAAACGTATATATTTTATCGAAATTAGTATTTTTTTTTCAATTTCAATTTTCGGATAACTATTTTTTAACTAAATTTTCATATCAATATCCTCTGAAATTTTCAAAATCTGTTCATATTACATAAATGAAAGCATTACAGTATCAGTAAATTCGATCATTTAAAAATGGCCACTTTATACCATACACATATTCCATATTCACACAAAAAATTCAACAATTTAAATACAATACATGTCGTTTTATAACAATAGACGTATACATAAAACAAATTCGCATAAACTCCATACACTAAAAGTACAAAATACACAAAGAAAAACTTACTTATTCATTTTGGATTGTTGAACAAAACACGCATAGACACAAAACAACTCCAAGAACACACGCACAGGGATGACAATAACAACAACCGGCAAAAGCGTCTGCAACACCAAAACACGATCGATTTCAATTAAACAATGTTCGCAATCGATACTAAACCAACTCAACAGCAGAACAGAGTAAATTCTGACACAATAGCAGCAATATTTAACACAAAACACAACTGTTATGTCGACAGCAGTCGGCTTGACTGCACAGCCGTCGCAGCCGAAGCCAACACTCGTTCTGAACAAGAACCGTTCTCCAGACTAACAAGTGGTGTTGTGTGTATGTGTTGATGTAGGTATATGGTGGTTCGTGATGGAAAAAAATACATAATTTATGTGTATGGATGTGTGCATCTGCGAGTGGCTTCTCTCCGGAATGGTGAAGGGTTTTTTGTTTTGTTTAGAGGGAATGGGTTCGGTATTTTTGTTCTTGTTTGTGTTTATCGAAGGGTTTTTGATATGTGATCGATCTTGTTTTAGATCGGTGGATTGTAAACTTTTCGATAATATTGAATTCGAATTGAAAGAGTGAAGATGTATTCAAAATGGCGTTCAGTTTATTTGATTCTGTTGGTTAACTTTTATTAGTTTTATGTTAATTAATTAAAAAATTAATCGATAATGTAGCCGTGCAATCGTCACGTAATGAACCTTTGACACGGAATTCGTGAATATTATTCCAAAATGAAAAATAAAACTGTTAAAATATAAATAAATATTTTTATTGTGAAATTCTTATCATCAGATTTGATAAGTTAAACGAAAGCTACAACTTTTTAAAACAGCAGTGTTTCAATTTGCTTCGAATGAAAACTAAACAATTAATGTAAGATCACTTTTACTGTAATACCTATTTTTATCGATGTTTGCATTCTAATTCAAACATTTGAATTTATCTATATTTCACACAGGAAGACTTCATCGTTTCATATCTCGAATTCGACGTTTCCCGATAACCTTTGAAAACAAAAGATTCGGCCATTTTATAAAAACAAGCACGTTTTTTGTACACTATGAAAGAACAACGAATTGAATGTATAATAAAATGAATTGAATTGTGTAATAAAATGAATTCGTTCCGCATTTGAACAGCACATTTGTGTAAAATTCGCCAATTTAGAACAGTTGATTTATTTTATTTTATTTTCGTACAATATGATCTATCTAGATTCTTATTCTAAAATAATAGTCAATTCTTAATAATGGTCAATAAAAATGATGTTATATTTGTTTTGTTTTCGCGCGCTTCTGTCAGTTTGTGATGACATAGAAACGTCAAACTTGTAGAAGAGTTCTTAGGTGCTATTTTTGTTCGAATTGTTGTTCAAACCAACCCTTCATTCTTCACCCCCTCAACTCAAATACTTGTTTGAACTTGCAAAATGTTGATTCGACTCGATTTTCGCTTTTGATGTACATTCAGTGCTTGTTCGTCTGTGACGCAAAGTTTTATTGTTTTAACCTTGAATTTTGTGTTTTATGATAGAAAATTGAATAATTTCTTGAATTGTTGAGGGCAGAGATGATTACAGGTATGTAAACAATTTAATTTATTGAAATCAATTTGTAAATACAAAACTTTTTTTTTTATATTTCAGAAAGTCAAAACTTTTAAATCATCATATTATTAGTTTAGTATTAATTTCTGTTGTAAATAATGACACAATTAGAGTTTGTGAAGAATTTGAATTTATATGAACTTAAAACTCAAAATAAGTTACAATTTCCTTTAACGTATTGCTTCACCGATCATTTTTATAACAAAATGCAAATTCGTTCCATGTCGAACGACAAAGCTAATATATTATGCAAAAAGAATTCTAGCTCTTTTGATATGATCAATAGTATTTTAGGTACTGCTAGTAAATATGAAATAGATTGTTTAACTATATCGGAAAAAATCAGACCTCGAACTTGGCAAATGGTTATAAATTTGAAACGGAATTTTGTGAAGCATCTAAAAGATGATTTCAATAATTTTTTCATAAATTTGAGAAAATCTCATAATGGAAGTGATCATATTAATGTCAATGAAATAGCCAAAGTCATTATTACAATACTTGAAATTGTTATTCCTATCGAATTTTATGGATGCTTAAAAAACAAGAAAGAATTCTATAATAGTATTAGATTTATTTTGAACGGAATGCATGGTCAACATGTGACGATAGAAAAACTTTTGTTCAAATGGAATGTCGACGAAATTTCTTGGCTAAATGATATTTCTGAAGTTAGTTATAAAATTTTGATACTATCCAAGTTCGTAGCCTTTTTGATAAAATTCATTGTGTGCTCGGTGATATCAGTTACATTTTATGTAACAACTTCACAAGCTTCTAATGAAACACGACGATTGTATTATTACTTTAAATCTGACTGGCAAAAAATCAGCAATGCAATAATATCGGATCTTTTATATAAAAAGCATATAATAAAATGTGACTTTCTCAGCGTCGGAAAAAAGAATAAAAAAATCATGACTATGAATAGAAGAAAAGAAGCTAAAATTTTTTTAAGATCTTTGCCAGTAATTCGTTTGGTATTCAAAACGTATTCTTCGATAAGAATTTTAATTAAATATAAAAAAAGAACATATTTGCAAAAAAAAAATGAAGTATTCCGTAAAAATTTTTTCAAAACCATAAATCCAAGAAACTCATGTATGAATTTTCAAAAGAACTATTCATCGTTGTATAATAAATGGTCAATGATGGATAAACCAAAATTATATTTTGTAAAGGCTGATTTGCAAGATGCCTTCGGTTCAGTAGATATTGATGAACTAAAATCTATTCTCACTAAATTGCATACTGATTATCAAAACACAGAGACTAATATAGTGAAAAAGAAAGCAGCCGCAACCGAATATAAGAAGCTTGTTCAAGAATTAAGCAGTTCTGTATTAGTAAGATGGGGATCCTGCGTATACGAATGGAAAAGAGGTTTGATTCAAGGAATGAAATATTCTCCTATTTTATGTGAAATTTTTTATAATGCCATTGATGCAAAATATTTATCTGATTATGTATGCGAATCAGAAAATGAAATAAAATTTTTTATTAGGCTAGTAGATGATTATTTATTTGTTACAAACAATATTAATACTGCTCAAAATTTCATTCAACATATATCAAAATCTATCAACATAAACCCGAAAAAAACAAAAACCAATTTTATTGAAGAAAACGGCAACATTAGTGATAAAATAACTTTTTTTGGGTATGAAATCAATACAAAAAACTTAGAAATAACAAGAGACAATACAGTTTACTGTGGACAAATAAAATACAGGATCGCATTTAATAAAGCGATATCGGAATCCTATATATTTTTAGAGAAACGTATAACTCAAACAACTGTTCCGATATCAGCATTGCATTTGAGCATGCCAGTGAATTCTGAAATAACAATATGGAATAATATTTTTATCACCTTTTGCATTTCTGCAAATAAATTTTGTACTATTCTACCAATGATATTCTGTGATAATGTGAATTTTAGCGCAGAAGCGGTATTTAATATTTATAAAAAAAAAGTCGCAGTTAGAATGTGTGATTTTATTGTAAGGACAATCAAGAAAAATAATCAAGATTGTAATGAATTTTTGTACTGTATAAATCATTTTAGATATATTGCTTATAAAGCTTTATCATTATTTTCAAATAGTTCAACGATTTGTATGAAATTAACACCCATTGTAAATATAGCACTGAAAAAGAGTAATTGTATGCATGGGCCATGGAAACCGCATAGTAGTGAAATTGATATTGATGGTATACCGAAACGTTCAGCTTTAAGGGATATTTGTAGAAGACAAGATGTGAAACATATTATATCTTCGTTTGTGAAGATTCCTTCTGGTTTCCAGGCATTTAGGTGATGTTTTTGTTTTGTTATTAATTTCTATGAATTCTTTTTTAGTTTTTATGGAATGGAATTAAACAATTTTTTTTATATTCTTAATATTTTATTACTTGAGTTTGAGTACAAGAATTGTTCACGTGAAATCAATAAAATTTTGAAAATTAATCTGAATGTTTTTTTTCTCTATTAATTCATTTACATATTATACGTCATATGAAAAATCTACAATATTTTCAATAAACGGCATAAATAATTTTTTCATAACTTATATACTATAAAAAACAATAACACATTTTATTTTGCTGGCGAACAAATTCAACAATTTAATAATAAGCTGATAGCATAATACTGTACAAAAACAAAAATTTGTATACGGACAGCACAATTTGTACATTATTTAAATTGCTTTTATGTTTTTTTTTTTTTTTAATATTCATATTCAATAGCGAAATACATGAACAACTGCAAGCAAAATACAAATGGAACATCGATATTATAGAAAATTTTTAGCCATTGCATTATGCAAGACAATACAATATAACAATAAAAGTATTATATTCTGTAATATAACATAATTTTAAGCATTTCTTTTAATACATAATAACACATTCACAACATTCATCATTTATGTTATTTACATTAATCTTTGGTAACATTTTAACTTTTTAAAATGTCGATAGGTTTTCAGTATTGCACCTTTACGCCTATATAAGTTGAATATTATCAATGTTTTTATCGAAATAATAGAAAATTTTTAAATAAATGTATTAATTTTTTATACATATGATAATATATAGTAGTTTCAAAGAGAATATGTTATGTTAGATGAAATACATATGATAAATTTCCATTTCGGGATTTACATGCATACATTTTCGAAATAAATTTGAATTCAAATTTGTATTTGGTTCAAAAGATTTTTTCTATATAAAAGTATTAAAAATGCAAGAATAAAACATTTGATTTTCTATTCTAACTACGTTATGGCACAATGAAAAAATATTTCTTTCTATCCATGTATATAAAAATCATATCAAAATTTCCATTTTGTATATTAGTACAACATAATGTTTTGTGGAGAAAATTGATCCCAAAACGTTAAAAGAAATATAAAATATCTTTTGTAAAAAGTAATATATGTTTATAAAAGTATACTTAAAATTAATATACGTTATTACTTATTTTAATTACCTGCCTGGCAAATAAGAATGTTTTAAGAATAATGGTGTTCAGTCTATGAATACATTCAAGATTTTATCAAACTATATATGTACTTTTATATATTGAAAATTTACCAAAAGAGTAAGTATATATTATGAAATATAACATATACAATTTTAGCAATAGTTATCAATTAAAGTATTATTATTTTATTGATACCGAACTTTATACACATCCAATTTACTTTAGATTAAATATTTAATTTAGATTTTGGCAGTGTTTATTAATTTATCGAATAATGCCAACTACAGATATAAAATCGTAACGTTTTTGAAAATGTTTATGTACAAAACATACAAAAGAATGAACACTGGTACTAATTGGAGTTTGCAGTTATTTTAACTTTTTATGCAGTTGTTGATATGTCCAAAGTTATTTGAAATCAAAAAAAGAACACAAATCCACAAGGCTTATTTGATATCACATTTTTCTCATATTACACATTTGTACCATCATATAATAAAGTAAGAAGTTGTATACTAATTATTAAAAGGTTATGAATACACATATGACAGTCAAAATAACTTAACACTATTTGTACAATATGTGCAAAAATGGGAAGACTGTAAATATAGTTGTCGAGTTCACACGTGAGTAACCTTTACCTTTCGCATTATTTTCTTCATTTCGTATCTACAATATGAAAAAAAATTGAAATACAAAATTTTGAATATGTTTAAAATGTGATACATTTTCAAAAATTAAAAAAAATACAAATGGTATAACTTTTCGAACACAAATTGTCTTTTAAATACATTTTCATATAATAAGTAAAATCGACGGTTCTACAAAAATTTATTTCTTCCAAAATATCATATTTATCTTGAGCTTAATTTACATAGTAGTCTTTTATCTTTTTTTGGTAAAGCTAAATAGGACTAATAAAATTAAATAGAAAAATATGGCACTACCTATTAGAGGGAACTATGGAGACCTAATTTCTAACTAGAATAATAAATTTTCTTTAGGGAGGTATTTTGATGGGCGATCATCCAAATGAGAAATCAAAATTATGCAAAATAGGGATAATAATGCTAACCATGATAAATATAAATATTCAAGTTTTTTCCAAGGAAAATGTACCAAAGATTCAAGGATTTGAATTATTTGTATAAATAAAAACATCTTGTTAAATAATTTGTTGGTGTGAAACAATTGATACGAATTCACACTCATAACTAATAGTAGTGTGTAGTACATTAAATAACAGTGTATAAAAGACATTCAATAAATAAATATGTATTTTACTTCAACACAATCATTCCATAAACAAACTTCAATCTCATTTCAGTATGTATATGTACGCTTATACACATACAAAACAATAATTTAAATAAAAAACAATGAGCACATAACTTAACAACTTTGTTGCTTTCAAATGCAAAATGGCTTCTCATTCCCACATAATCGCTTAATACCTCCGTTTTGATTGCTACATATATGTAGGTTTCATTTTGTAAGCTCTTTTCCAAATTTCACATAAGCAAACTGTGGAATGAAATCGATAAAATATAGCCAATGGCATAGACACATGAGTAATGATCGTCCAAGCCCACAATCCATAAAAGTGTAATTGGATAGGATGTGATTCCGCTCTGCTTTTTTCCAAGGTATTTATGGCCCACATAGCAAGGTTCGTTACTAATAAAAATGTTACGATCTCTCTACCTGGCTTTCTCCTGATTTGTTCAGGAGTAGCTACCGACCTTTTGCTCGCATCCAATATGAACATAGTTTGGCAAGTAGTTTGTATGAGAGAGGACAACGCCGTGATCAACACCAATATTGTATTCTTTTCTATAGTGAAATGACCACCGATTATAGTGAATGTGCTATATATAAACATCCCAGTTTGGGCGCCGATTAAGAGAATATTGTCTAATTCTAAATTTCTATTTCCGTCGTACCGGAGGTGCCGAACTTGAACCATCCCAATCAGAGTAGCTAGGGTCGTCATGGCGTAGAGCGTCAGTTCACAAATGTTCACTTCTATCACAGCTAAATTTACAAACTCTTGCCTCGATATAAGGACGAAGAACAATATCAACGAAATAATTGTCAGCACTAAAATGAGGATGCCGACGAAGAGACCTTTGTGTGCGCGAGCACAGTCTACCGAATACAGATGAGGAGACCTTTTATAGTCGTGCCCTTCGAGGGTCAGTTTGCTTAAAGCTGCAGCCATGTTCTTTTTGGGGAACTTGGAAATGTTCTTCCACATTACGTAGAGGATTGCGGCGCAAATGAGCGAGTATTCGATTGTGCAAGGGAAGAGGAAAGGAGACGCGTCCTGCACGAGGGTGCCCATGATGTTCGTCCTACGGCATTCGAATATGTGATGAGGTCCTTTCAAACCTCGTGCCACCCTCAGGTGGGCAGCGGCTGGATGATCTGAAGGTACAGGCGTCGCTAATATGCTGAACGTGTTTTTCAAAGCTGAAAATACGATAGGATTATTTATAAATCTTAATTTTTTTATAAATATTTCGACATACCGATTCTGTGCGAAATGCCCAAAGTATTATTTTCAGGATTGTAAAATGTGAGGATTTCGTGTTTCGTTTCCTGGATTAAAACGTTCAGCCAAACTGATAAATTAGTACCGACCATGTGCATGAGTCCGAAACGTGCAACAACTTTGTGTTTGTAAACTTTCATTTGCTGAAAACGAAAACGATATTTTCATAAAATGCCCACAGAATATTATGTTTTAATTAAAACTTACCTCATTATTGAGGAAAATGAAGTACATTTGAATGAAAATGAAAGCCATACGAGTTGCAGGAGTCAGCGCTAACAGGACATTATGGCAATTAGTATCGGGTTCCAATTCAAAGTACTGACCGAACTCTAATCCAGAATAAATCATAGACCCAATGCCGAAAGCTGAAATAATAAAAAGGATCAAATTATTTATATTATAAAAAAATACGATACAATTAAGCTTCGCGGAGTTGCTGAGTGAAAATTCCGTTCAGGAATTAATGGCGCGTAAGCCATTTTGATGCAACGTTATCTGGCGTCGAAAGTACAAGACAGGAAGCTAAGGACGAATAAAAGCCGAAGCTAAACAAAGACTAATGCCCTTCGTGAATTATTGTATCGTGGTCTTGCAACTGTGCACTATTTATTACATTTTATTGCATGGGGTCCTTTTACCCCAGAGACGCAGAAAGCGAGAGTAAATATAATAAAAATATACGACCCGGCCGTTAATCCAGCGCGAGCGAAAATATCACTCGCGAATATTAAAGGGCGGTCGATCTGCAGAATTTGAATTGGCGAAATTGGCCAGTCAGATAATTGGGTACGCGGAACGATAGAACTAATGAACGGACCTCGGGCCCTCCATTGCGATAGTTCAGAGCTTTAATAACGGTCCCGAACGGAATCCGGGATGGTAGGAAAAACGATGACAGTTAAAAGCTCTCCGGGGCCGAAAGGTGCGGAAGTAAAACGGAATTGAAAGCCCTGCTCCGACTACTCATTATATTTCGATTAGACGGCTTTGGGGCTGGGATAAATGCCGTTTGTGTAATGGGTATTTTTGGATATTCATTTCGGAGCATATTGCGGTACTTGTGTAGTAGAATCCTAATATAGAAAGGAAGGAGATTCTTTTTTAGTGACTGCTGAGGATTCGGAATGAAATTTCATGTCATTATCATTATATAAAGGATCCACTTCAAGATACGTCCTTTTCAATGCTTCATAATTATTTTATTAATAGTTTAAAACTTTATCAAATAGTCTAATTATAATTGCATCCATTTAACTCCAAAAATTTAAGCTTTCGAAAAAACTGAACCGTTAACTAAATTTTACAAATCCACAAAAAATCTTAAACAATCAAGAACGATTTGAATGAACTAAAACGACAAATTGAAAACCACTAAAGACACGAATTAAAAAAAATATACATGAAAGACCCGGAAAAAGCTGCACCGACGTATAAAAGGAAAGCACGCCATTGTGCACTTTGAATAAGAAAACTCGAAAAGACTCCGACGTCCGCTTAGTCTTCCTCAGCGAAACGCAATATAACGTTTATTGAACAGTCGACGAAATTGCTTGATAAGACATCCGTTGGCAGGACAACTCACCAACTGCTCCCATCCTGAGATAAAAGCTTCCATAATGATACTGCTTTCGTCCCACTACGTATGCGAACCCTAGGGAGACCCTCTTGCCACCGGGTTGGTAATGGGAATCGGTTGCTGTAGACATTTCGGTGTCCGTTTGTTTCCTAGACGTCTCTGATTCGTCTCCTGAGTCAGAAGTCGATGAACGAGGTGGTGTTGGCAAGGAACGGTTTTCTGTAAATTAAAAAAAATAATTGTATTACTACGGAGCATCAAAGATAGATCAATATATTTGAGGTACAAAGTATACTAAAGCATAATTTTTTACATTATCGATTGTTGGGAATGATATTTGATAGGTCTTCAGATATATAAGTGGTTCGCATTATGGGAGTGATCTCAATCCATCTTCGGAAAGAAGAAGGAAATGTGGATGGGGGGATGTCGATGAACGAGGGGATGAAACGAATTTTTTTTTCTAAAAATGAAATAATTTGAAAGTCAAATTATGTCGGAAATATTACGTCTCGAGTTTTCGATGTTTTTCATATTTTGATCAATGTTCATTGATGACTTTCGGGAAATTCGCAAAAGATACCTGAACAATTTATACGGTTGTGTGAATTTTGTATTATGTATGAAATAAATCGGGAGATTTTCCAAAGAAAATAATTCAAATGAATTCAAAGATTCTTTGTTCAGATATTCCGAAAGTATAAAATAAAAGGGAGGTGCTTTTCCTTGATGAAAGTAAAAGTTGCCGTTTCAAAAGAAACAGTGTTTGCTCCGATAAAGAAATTAATTTCATAAATATTCAACGCATCAAAATTAGTCAGTGATACAAAATTTGATATCCAGTATACTTTATGAAATATATTTCACTTTAAAAAATATAAAAAGAAACATTAAAATTTTTCATTGAAATCATTTTTTTTAATATATCTTCAAATATTATAAAACAGAACAAAAACAATGAACCGTACGTGTTGTAAATCTCACAAAAAAATGATCTACTCCTCGAAATCCTAAAGGAAAACAATACAAAACAACAAAGAAAAAGAACAACCATTATATCTTAACGAACGACATCCAAAATACGCAGAATAACGAGCGAAATTTCCGCAGAAAATTCCAGAACGTACCCAGAACTAATAGGCGAGAGACGAGCTCTAGAATAAGGAAATGCAAAACGTCGCAGTGGTGGTAATAGTCGACTTTTCCAATAATAAACATAATTTACCATCCAATATCCGGACAGTCGACGTCGTCGGGAATCCGCTGCTGCTCCAGGACGACGGAATCCTGACGATAAAAGCCAGAAGGTGGAAATGGAAAGCGAACTCGGTTATGGGCTACGAGGACTTAATCGATTCATAGACGAGTGCCGGCACTTCGTAGGAAATTGCGCGAATATAAATTCGCACGCTGAAATTCGAATTCGTATTTTTCGATTATAAAACGTGTGTGTGATATGGAGATTTTCGCCGAAAATTAATTTTTCAGTTCGGGACGAAGCGAGCGGTTTTAATCCCGTTCGATTTGAATAATTTTTCGTTTTCGATTTTCTGAGTGTTTTCCGCAGGTATTGAAATATTATAATTGGAATTGAATGTTTTTTTCAACTATTTGAATTATATTCACAAATGTGTATGTTGATCGTGTGGGTTTTTCATCTTATATCGTAAATTATATGGGAATTTATGTATATCCCATAAAAGAAAAACCTTTCTAAATAAACGAGATGCTACCATTAAAACGCATGTTTCCTACTACCTTCTACTTCCTATTTCCTACCCTTTTAAGTACATCATCTGACTTGCATGATTGAAAAAAAGACTAGCCGAGATTCCTTAAAGGATTGTAGTACCATATTGTATATTTACATTTCATTACAATCTTCATATCCAAAGTTCAATAACCTCCATCTACGAATATATTAAACTGTATAAAGCGTCCGACTTCATATTTCGAATATCCCATTAAGTTGGATAAACACGAATTTGCATTCGAGACTCACCGTCTGCACCTTTGATTTATGGCCATAACGCGCAGAAACATCTCCATAACTAATATATTATACCTACTACCGACTGAAAAAAGGCGGGAAAACGCCACGATGACAGAGCACCGTCGATACGATGGTCATTCATTTCGAAAAGGGATCGGGAGGACCTCTCGAAGCCCTCTGGAGCGAATTGCTACCGTTGTTTGCGTACATAAATATAATATAGGAAGAGGACGGGTTCTCTTCGCAGCGAGGGAATACTAATTGCTTCCGTTGGATTTAATCGGATTTTTTTTTTATCGGACGTACTTGTGTGTTTAGAACCCTTTTGCGTTTACGCATTTTCCAATAAAGGTGCTAAATCAAGGAAACGGAAGTATTTGATCGAATGTTTAATGAGATTTATTCGTTTTTAATCATTGTTATATAAATAGAATTTTGACTTTTTTTTAAATGATAGGGTGACTTTTAAGGATTTCGAGTACTAAAAATCATTTCTATTTTAAATACATATTGGGGTAATGACACCAGTTATGGTCCATGTATCTGCAGTTGACCATCTTTCAAAAAAACGTAAAAATTAAAGTTTTTAAAGATGATGAATAAACGATGCAATAAATAAGTTTTAATGAACAGTTTTCGGAAAGATTGTCATACTTAATAACTTTCATTTTTACATTTTTCTGAGAGATGATCGACTATAGGTACATGGTCCATCACTGATGTTATTGTGTTACTTGTCGAATTTTAATGATTGGTAGAAAAAAATAAATTTGAAAAAAAAAATATTTTTTTATTATATAACTGATTTTTGAAGCATTAAAATCGGATTTTTTTTCGAAAAAAATATATAATTTAAATACGTGTATTAAAAAATGTATGAAATTTTCTTATCAAAAACATGACTCAGTAACCTATTCCCTATATATAATCACGGATTTGTGTGTGTGTGTGTGTGTGTGTGTGAGAGAGAGAGAGAGAGAGTGAGTGAGTGAGTGAGTGTGTGTGTGTGTGTGTGTGTGAGAGAGAGTGAGTGAGTGAGTGAGTGAGTGAGTGTGTGTGTGTGTGTGTGTGTATGTGTGTGTGTGTGTGTGTGTGTGAGTGAGTGAGTGAGTGTGTGTCTGTTCAATGACGCTCGCGACTTTTACGCGAATATGGTCTTTATATGCGTATACAGTTAACTTCTACAATATGATGTTTATTACCTACGGCCTCTGGCTTTGCCTATATGTCACAAATAAATAAAAAATGAACTATTTTAATTTTACTAATTAAATGTTAAATATTCAAATCGGGTACACATTTCGGGTTCACACAATCGGGTTTTCACACTTTATCGTTTTCCGTTTCTTAAAAAATCCACAGCCGACGTTATTAACATCGCCCTTATTTACTAGTTCATAAATAAATACCAAGACGAAAAACATTACTTTCACGCGCGAAAATTCATGCACAATCACAACGAAAGCATTAAAAACTTCGTCAACGTTAAAAGCACGAAAACTTTCAGACGACAAAGCTTCTAATTTTTCGCAACACAGACGAAAACATAAAAAAATACTCACTCGCTTTTTTATTCGCAGCCGAAACAGCTTTGGAACGGTCCCGCAGCAGCGCAGCGTACATATACAACAGGAACACCATGCTCCCGATGTACAGATACAAATAGAACCCCTGAAAAACGATCGATTGTTTAGGAGGAGACACTTTCGGAGGCCGCCGACGATCCCCGTTCACTTACCTCGTAGAAAGACGGCGGGATATACGTGGATATGACTTCGGCCATGGGAAAAGCGATGCCCATCACGACGAGCAGTTTCCCATAGAGGGCCGACAGGGTGTCTGCGAGGGCGTCGCCCCTGCAAAATCAATTATCCTTTGTTACAAATAAGACGTTGGCGTTTGTCGTGGACGGCATTTGTATCGTTTCGGGTATGAGGTGGGGTTTTTTGGTGTTTTTTTAGTGTAAACATTGCCGCCCGAAGGTTGCGGAGTAAACAGATTTTTGTTTCGTTATGGCGGAGAGTTGGATCGTCTAATTGGGTAGGGTTCTTGAGTAAATAAAGTGGATTAATGAATCGTTTATTTGATAATTATATCAATGTGTTTCAATCTTGACCATTATCGTCAGATTTATTCGGTTTTTTTAAGATTCTTTCATATCACATATAATCCGGGATGTAAAGACAAAGTCTTATCTATGAAAAAAATCGGCGACAAACTAAATTTCAATATGAAGATTTATATTGCGGTTTTTAATAAAATGACAAAACTTCCTTGTCGATTAGAGGTCATTATAAAATTTTATATAAGGTCAAAGGTTATTGAAAACGGTTTTTTGTAAATATCTCGTTAATTGACAATTTTACAGAAATTTTTTGAAAGTCAAATTTGTAGCTTACAATTTATTCGTAAGAGTTTTCGAGATAATTCGATTAACAGAACCTGTATTGTTTTGTATGCAGCCCTCAACGGTATACATGTAGAAAGTTCGATAAATTCTAAGAATTTTTTTTAATTTATAAACAAAATAATTAAAACGATTATAAACCTTTCGATAACTAGTTTATGTGGTATTATTATAAAAATCTGTGAAATATTTTTTCTTATAATCATTAAGATATATCTTTATTTAAATGTAACACTATCCAATCAAAAGCACTCAATTTCCTACAAATATATTAAATTAAATTTTTCACCGCCAATCTCGCGCTCATCCATCCTCAAAACAAACGATCACGATTAAGCTGAATCATTTGAGCCGAAAGGTGCATAATAGAATTCTCGACGTTGATACGAGCATTAAAAGCACTTAATCGAGTAAAACATAGATCACTCTAGGCGCTAAGGGTGTCAACGTACCAAAGATGATGAATCGCTCGACGGCAACACCATTAAAAATGCATTAGACGGAACAACGTCCGTTGCGATGCAATTAACGCCGGGTTACGCTGGAAGAGTTGAAATTGAACCCGAGAAGAATCGCGTGAATTATATATGGCGCTTTTCGATTTGCGAACGAAAAGTTTTTCCTTTGTGGTCGCTTTCGACGTCGAAAAGGCGTTCGATCGAACCACACTTCGGAGCTTTCGAAAGATATCAATCTTCGTTTGTGACGGGAAAAGCTAACGTTTGGAAAATCTTGATACCTTAAGAAAACAGCGCTTAACCTTTTTACCGTCATTTTTCAGAGATGCGATAACTTCAAACTCATCCATCGCGCTTTTCTATTCGAATGGTAATATTCAAACGATAACCTACAAAAGTTCAAATTAATGAGAGAGTAAGAATCATGTCGAAAACGTATTAAACTTTTAAAAAATTCGATACGTATATAATAAACTTTTAGGCAGTGTTTGCGTGCGATTAACGTTAAGCGTCCGTTAATTTTGTTACGGGGTATGAAAACACACACGCTTTCCTCATTAATAATGTACCGGGAAAAAATCGATGACGGTGACCTGAAAAGAGGACATTTGAACCCCGACGGTAATTTTAACGATGTCCGACATGAAACGGACTTAATGGTGCGACCATTATCCGGTAATGGGATTAAAAAGATTTTTTCCCTCAGATAAAAAAATTCGACATCTCCGACATCTGAGCGGAAATTTCGACTCGAGTACGATTAACAAAATAAATATTTGTGACGGAAATGTAATTGGGCGAATACAAATGTATTCTTTCGCTGCGAAACAAACATCAGATTTCATTCGCTTCAATGTATACATTTCTAAGGAAATATAAGAAAAATATATTTTTCCGCCTCAGAATAAACGAAAAGCCTTTTCCAGAACAAAGAACGGGAAGTTATGCGTTGTTAGCCCGAGCCGTTTCCCGAGAGACGATTCGAGGATTAAGCGAATGAGAGACGAGAGGCCCGCAATCCCGAAATTTCATTGATTATTCCCGCCTTTTCATCGCCTTTGCTCCAACACGAATAATATACGCGACTCCAATAAGATTATACACGGGAAAAGTTTCCCGAAAACTCGGAAGCCCAATTAGCGCTTAAAGGAGACAAATCTGTTCGGAGCCGCTATCTTTCTCATCACTATTCATCGCGAAGGTCCCGATGGTGAAATATGGGAGAAACTTAATTTCGACTAATTGGTTGTTGTATCCTTGTTTGTATGCCGGTGATGGGACCGAGAGAGATTTTCGCGCGAAATTTATTCATGGGTTTGATCGGACAAATGCACGTTTTCCATGAATGTTGAAACGATTGTAACGGATCGTGAATATTTATCGTGTCATATATTGGCCGTGGTGTGAATGCGTCGTGATTTCGAAGAGGTTGGTCGAAATCCTATTTTCATAATTTATGGCGCGAACATTCAAGTCTAGATACGTACGGTCGCTTTTCTAAATCGTATTCGTGAAATATACGGAGGAAATTTCTTTTCGTATAAATATGAAAATATCGTACAATTTTTTTATATATTTAAATATAATACGCTTTGTGTTGATTTTTTCGGATTACATTCGGGTCTCGTATTACACGATTTTAGAAAAAAGCAATTTAAAATGAATTAGTTAATGCTTTACTTAGGTACATAAAATATTTATTGGAAAAATTTTTTAAACGAATTTCGCGTAGTTTGGAAGTTATATTTATCAATTTTTACCTAAATATTGACGATATTTAGATTTACATCTTATTTAGAAGTACCTTTTACCAACCGAATTATTAGTATGTGCAAATTCAGACGATTTAAAGATGGTTTGTAAAGATTGTCAAACATAACCTCCACACACGCACTCGTAAAAACTATTTGCAAAATTCGTTAAGAAATCTAATTTTCGGACTTAATATAAAATACACAACAATAAGAAATTTAATTTTAGCACTTATAATTCATTTTATCTACGTGAATTTGTATTTTCTGTATTTTTTATTAAAAAAAAGACTAATATTAAACATTGATATATTTTCAAAACAAAAACCCTAATTTTGTATGAACTTTAAGCCTTATATAACACGGATTTGTATTATTATACATGATATTTTTGTAGAACCATATAACCGTATTATATAAGGTTTAGGTGTACTTTGTTTACATATAATATCAAGAATACGATATATAAAATAGAATAAAAATGAAAACGACTTTATTTTCTCTTATCAAAGGAAAAACAAATCTCAACACCGCCCTTACACAAATAGATCTATTACCATCGCCCAAAAGCACAACTTTATACAGACCGCGCCCGAAAAAGATCTCATATTTACAAAGAACAAAAATGAAAATCGCAAAAAAACAAACGACACAACACCCATGAATCATTCAACAACCTCCGAGTTCCCAGACCAGCTTATCGAATCCGTCAATAGAAACAAAGCTCGGGCTCGCGAAAGGCTCGAAAGGGCGCAAAAAGCGGCGTTTTCGCGAATGCCGCGGTCGACCGAAGGGCATAAATCATTCATAAGGGAAAAAGGAAGGCTTCGCCGCGGGGGCGATATCCAGACACTTAGACGAAACCCCGACGGAGGAGCGCTCGCTTTTCCTGCGAAATCCTGCGAGTAAATCAAATAGGCGCCGTCGGCTGTTTGTTTCGGTCTCGGAAAATTCGGAAAATGGCGGGAAAATTCGGTGCCGTTGTCGCGAAAGTGTTTCGGTGTGGGTTTTGTGGAGGTGTGTGCTAAAGGAAACGTTTGACTTTTTTCTTGGGTAGTTGGTTCTGTTGATGTGAGCGGTCCCTTGTTTGTTCGAAGATTTCGCATGTAAATTCGGGCCGACATGTGGTAAATTCGACGATTTTTATCGTGAAAAAACTGCAAGTTCGAGAAAAATAGACTTCATTACTACGCATTGTGAATCGAATAGTACAAATTGAAGAAAACTGTCGATTCGAAAATTTGATTTCGTTGAAAAATTTCCATGTCCATACGAGTCCGATTACATATGAAAAATACGCGTTCTTTGTTTACAGAATTATTTTGAAAAATGATACGTTAAAAGGCAAATATGATATATTGCTTGAAAATACACACAACATTACACATTTCACACGAAACCCCCCTTGCGAACGAAATTTATCGACATTTACAAAGCGTCACATGTCAAAGTGTAATTCAACGCATGTTAACCCATTTACACACACACACCCCAAACCTCCAATCATTATTGTATGTTTATTTCTCAAATCGAACAAAATAAATTACCTTTCCTTGGCATTATTGGAAAACAGTGAATTATGAGGCCGACGAAGAACGACAAACTATCCCAAACAACGGGTGATTAACGGCGGTAGTTCGCACGAACGATAAAACGAAAAATTGCCGAGTGCGAAATTGAAATTTTCGAAAGTCTAATTGCGGTCGGTTGTGGAAAAAGCGCGAAAATTTCGAATCGGAAAATATAATATTTTCGGATCGGCGGCGCCGCGCAGATGTCGCAATTGGCTTCGTTAAATCTCGCATTGTGGCGGGAAAGTGGCCGAAATTTTCGAACGCGAAAAACGTTCGAAACGCGGCCGTTTCGATTCCCCGGCACGCGGGAAAATTCGAAACTCGCAACCTTTGCCATTTCGGAAAGAGGCGGCTGTGAAATTAATTAATTTTTCGGCGGCGGAGCTTTCGACGCTTTCGGAAAATAAATGTTACCGTTAAAGTCGAAAGATGGTTATATTTCGTATTTTACTGGCGAATTTCAGCATTGTTTTTTTTTAGTTATGTGTTAAATGTATAATACAAAAATACTTCCATTTTAGGATTTTTATCCAATCATTCCACAAATGAACCTTCGAGCGGGCGCGCCCAATGATTTCACTTGAGCGGGCGCGTGTCGTAAATTCAACATCATCAAGTTTTTTTCATGCTGTTTTCTTTATATGAATGTTAGGGATTGTTACAAGGTTATGAAAAATGATAAAATGATGCTAGTGATTCAGTGGTAAAAGTGGAAGAAGCGATAATGCGTATTCGTCGCCAATATTACAAGCACGCGCCCACTCCAAGGTTATTAAGTATAAAAATAGCAATTGATAAAAGTTTATTTTTTTGACTTTTTAATTTAATTTAATATTTTTTAAAATCATTATTAATTTAAAAGAAACCCAAAATATTTCAAAACCAAAATGAAATTTTTTCACCTAAAAATTGAATCCATACTTCCACATTAACACACACACCACCAAAAACCCGTATATTCATCACATACGAAACGTAGAAGCATTAAAACGCCTCGAGCCTGAGAAAATACTACGAAAAAAAGAATCGTAGCATTATCGTAGGCTTTTCTCTCGAGGGTCGCAGTCACCGCAGGTAGCCCGGGTTTATGTGAGCCTTTTTCCTGGGGTGGAACGTATCTATGATTTACTAGAGGTCGGATTTATAGACGACGATGTAACGCGGCGGTATCCTGGATGGGTCACCGTGGACCCATTTGGACTTCCGTAGCTTCTTGGACTATTACGATGGAAAAACACTTTGCGCGAGCGAAAGTGCGGGGTCGAAGTTCGTGTTAAACGGTGTCGCATTAAAAATACATGTGTCAGGATGTTTCGGACGAATTTAGTTTGTAATTTATAAATATATTATGGAAAAATGTTTAAAAAACAATAGATAATGATTGTATTATTAAGACGAAAATTCGTTTAGTCTTAATTAAGCGAGAGTGCTTTTGAAAAAAAAAAATAATATTCTCAACTTTTTATATGAAACTTTGCGGTGAAAGTTTTTAACATAGCTTTAACGCAAAGTTAAGTTTCTAATAAGTAATTAATTTAAATTATGACATTCCGATGAGAAAACATTAAAATAAAGCATAATTGAATTTCGAATGATATAAAACGAATCTAATAAATATTTAAATATTACTTAAGGTAACGACATCAGTGGTTGACTATGTACTTCTCAGAAAAAAACGCAAAAAAAAAAATAAGGTTTTTAAGCACGACAATCTTTCAGAAAAGGTGTGATAGATAAGATGTAATAAAAATCTAATCTATCGCACCCTTTCAGAAATACAATCTCCTTAATTTTAACGTTTTTCTGAGAAGTGGTGAACTAATGTTATCATTTATTTACTTTAAATCGAAAATAAAACGTAATATCATTCATTAAATACAAAATTATCCAAAATACGATATGAAACCAATACAAAGCTCACCACCCCATAAAACTCAATCGAATCGATCATACACACCGTCACAAGCCGCACACCGATTTTCAGACAGAAAAAAGCTCGATTCTGGATCGAGGCAAGAACATGACAGATACTCCATTTAATTACTGCGAAAATAAAACTTAATACCATTCATTAAATACAAAATTATTCAAAATACGATACGAAACCAATACAAACCTCACCACCCCATAAAACTCAATCGAATCGATCATACACACCGACACAAGCCGCACACCGATTTTCAGACAGAAAAAAGCTCGATTCTGGATCGAGCCAAGAACATGACAAATACTCACGCTCCGATGGCATGTATGTGTTGTGCCTGAGGTGCCCTGGAGGGCCTTCTTAGTGGTGGAGGAGGCGGCAGGTGCACTCCGTGGTAGAGGGCGGGCGGCAAGGAGATCAGGGGCGGAGTCGGCAGCCTGAAACAACACAAAACTTCATCTTCATGGTACTCAAACGTATGGGGGTTTAGTGTCGAAATTCGCAGTTACTAAGTGAGAGCGTTGTGAATGTTTTATGTGTGAATTTGATGATTAGTGTGAGAAGTGGGATGGAATTTATTATTGAAAAGTGTTAATGGTAGTATGTGTTCATCAGAAAACACAATCCTGGAATCCTGAATAGACATTCAATCTTAAAAATTACTTAATTTTTAAAATGCATTTGAAAAAAATTGAATTTGAATGCGTTTGAACGATATAGGGAGGAGGGACGTTACAGGGGGTTTACTGTATTTATTTTACTTCAATAAATAATATTTGTACAATCAATCTAGAACACATTAGTATGAAAAAATTTACCTACAACAATATCGAAACCCAAACAAACGCTTCCCACCATCAAATATTCACCAAATTGGCAAAACATACGATACACGATAAAAAAAGCAATAAAAGAGATGGGGAGTTTCGATTCGGCACCCCTTTAACGTTTTAATACATAATATAACGTATAGTGTCTGGAGCAAAGTTCGACGTCTCGGTGGAACACCGTTACGACCCTGGGAGGGATAAGAGGGTGGAACTTGGGCAAATTGGCCAAATTACAACTATGTCACTCTTGACGTCGATTGTGCGGAAACGATGACGAGGTATGCCGTCCTTGTGAGATATTAGATATCGGTTGATGATTATAATTGGAACGAGGAGACGTGTTTGGGCTCTGATTGGGCGATATCGTTAATTTCAACATCGTTAAGGTACAAAGTGGTGTATGTAATGCTAAGTGAGAGTTTGGACCTTTATGTAGTTTGATATGGGTGTGAAATTTTGAGAACGTGGGAGTTGCGTATATCAAGCGTTGCGTGTTACAATTGTATAAGTTTATGAGATTGAATAAAAAAAAATCTTAAATTGTATTCAGTGAAATTAATGATTTTTCTTTTTGTTAAAATTGTGTTTTTACGAATGAAAAAGATGTCCTAACTTTTCTACTATATCAAAACGTAAATTTTAACAGCTGTGATAAATGAACACGCAATAAAACCGCCCCCATCTAATTCCGATGTCGTTTATTCTCAAAAGAAAGAAAGAAAATCTCTTACATAGCCCAGCATCATAAAATTATATACGAACGCGTACTTATTACATCTGAACTCAACGTTAAAGCAATTTGGAAACACAAAAAAATACATGTATAATGCCGAAAAACAAAACGAAACAGTACAATAAAGACTTTAGCGTACTTTGCATCGAAAAAACAATAAGACGACGCAATAATAGAGACGGCGACGATTTTAAATGTGCTTCGCAATGCGATCACGTACGAAAAAACGGATCTCTTGCCCCATTTGAAGACGACAAGTTATGTCAGTTTTTCCAGGTTCGCACGCCAGACGTTTCCAACACGTGGCCCGGAAATAAGCCGGGAAATTGCGAATTTTTATCCCGAAATTAAAAGCTCAAATGCAACGATAATATAAGTATATTATATGGATGTAAATAAACACGGATCAACATTATCACGGTATAACTCCATATAACGGCTGAATGGCCGTCGAAGATAAAACGGGTCAGGCAGATTTATGGGCGCGGGCCGAAGGTGTCCCATACATCCCAAAAAAAAAAGCTTTACGACCGGATAAAATAATAGAATGAAATACATTAAAATGCACTATACGACCCACAGATTCTGTACCATTTAACGGCCAATAAATGGCGCCAAGTTTAAATTGGACAATGTCTCGAACAAACTTGAGGCCGTCCCGGGAGCGTGACTCGCAAGTCGACGACAGGGAAATGGCCGAAGGCTAACTATCCCGCGGGTAGACCCCGAGGGCTCGTTTCGGGAGATTAGTAGTTCACCTGGCCGATACTAAATGTCTGCTAACGAGCAGCCTGCATGCTGACGAAGGGTCGTCGTCCAGGAAGAAGGGCGGCTTCGGTTTAATAGGTCACTGCGTATATTCAGCGAGTTCGAAGGGCACGTGTCTCCCGGTGTATTATACGGGGGCTTTCACTTTCTATGGTGAAAGTGTATGGTTCGATAATTTTGTATATGTATGTTTATGATGCACTGCGGCAGCGGCGGATCGTCCTGATGGGCTGCCGGGCTGCAGTACCTCCGCTAAAATTCTAAAATATATATTTTATTTAATAATACATATATTTTATTAATTGGATGGGCGAATTATTAACTTTTAAGGGAACAGTGCTGCCGAGCTCAATCTGCGGTAAAGCAGCCGCAGCCCGGAGAGACGATGAAAGAGATACGATATTTACAGCATGTGAGCGAGCGACACGCATATTACAATCGCAGATATTATCCTTCTCTTTCTCTCACATGCGTTAAGAATTTGCGTATTTATTCCCTCTTCGGGCTGCAGTTTAATTAGATTATCCTGCAGGTGGCGCTACCGCCGTTCACTTGACGTTTGAAGTTTGACACTTATCATATTCTTGCGTTTGGCTGCATTTTATCACAGCTAATCGCGATTTATGACATGATAGAACGTTTATGGTGACATATTTTTTTAACTATCAATGCAGCCCCGCCACTACAAATACTCACGAGCCGCCACTGCACTGCGGTTATCTGCTTTGAGTTATGTACGTAATTTTTATACGCATCTGATAAAGTAATGGGACCGCGCTTTTGAAATTGCTACGGGTCATTGATGAGACCTGTAGATTAATATTGAAATATTGTAACGAATACTCAAAGTGTATTGTATTCAAATTTAAAATTGGAAGACGAAAAACGTGCGCTTTGGCAATTTGACATGAATATATTACCCGGAGAATGCAATTTCCATCCCCTAGCATACGACGCGGTGCGCGATGGAATCGATTTAAGAATTTATTGATCCCCTGCACTTTTTTTATGTACATCGAAACACGAGTCGATTTATTTATACGCGTTGCATATTGATGAAGACTGCTCATTCGTTCGATTTTCATCAATAATGCATCACAAAGGCCGCGCACAAAGACCGGCGGAACAGCGCGATAAATAATGGAGGAATTTTCCGGGATAGTTATGGAACATTTTATAAATTGTGTCGACGTATAATAAATTTCGCGACGTGAAAATCTAGCGGAATTCGTCCCATTGTTGAATAATTACACGAACAATGCCGGACGACGATAACCCCGAAGTTGGAGCCCGAGGATAAACTTTTAACAATGCGAGTCGAACGTAGATGGTATAATAATACAACGCTAGGAATTCCTCAAACACAATAAACTTCGAATAAAGCCCGATATCTGACGTGCCGTTATATCCGGGATTAACCTTAAAGATTTGGTTGAGTGTCAATGATTGCGCTGTTTAATGCCGCGAAGATGTAATCGTGTCGTATTTTGGGCGAATTAATAATGTTATTATTTTTGAAAATTATTTGAGATGGGAGGTAATCGAATAAGTACCCATAAGTAAAGACACATTTTTAGAAAGCATCAATAGATCATTTTTAAGGTGGCTCAAATGTAATAACGCATTTTTTTAACGAAATTCAAACTCTATATCAAATATAATTTCTATCATTTTTGATGACCTTTCGTCATCTATTGGGTGATTCTAAAATGCCTTTTTATAAAATTATGCAGGTTTATAAAAAAAAAGTATGAAAGGGCCGATTTTATTTCATCTTACATTTTGAAATTTTTATCTCGTAAACAATGCTCCAATGAGCGAAAAACGTGATAATTGGATACAGCCAGGTCCGGAAAATACGCTGGATGCAATAAAGCTTTCAAAATTAATGTATTCATTTTTTTAATAATTAACGAGTAAATAATAATGAATGACTACGCATGACGACGAAATAAACGTATTATGATTTATTAATATTTAGTCACTGAACATCGTGAGATTCGTTTATTTTTGTGAAGTCATTTAAAAAACAATTTTTTCCCAGAATCATTCACGATAACGATCCGATACAATCTTATACAAAATTATCCGAGTATAATATTCATTCATAACACAACCGCCGATATACAAATCGAAACCCACACACTCCGAACGGGCAAATACGACAGATACAACACGAATCGACTGAACATTCATAAATTACCATCCAACCGCAGAAAGCTTCAAACAGAACGATGACTAATAGAACATGTCGAGCAACACAGCCTCCTCGGAAATCCAAATTTCCCCGAAAACGCGATCTCTCATCATCGCCATTATACAACATTCGTGCGTATACATTACCAAGTTTCCACGTCTCTGACGTATCGATCTCCAAATAAACAGCACCCTGGGGAGAGAAGACGTTTTGTTCCCGAAGGTTCCCGGCCTATATTGGTATGTGCATTTGTGTATGTCTCGAGCAAACATTTACCCGGAGCTTCTTCTGCGATAATAATGCTTATTTTGGTTGTGGGGATTCGAGGAATGGGCTCAATATGAGACGGGGATAAATATACGTGCTTTTTCGGGAAATGATGAAAATTTTCTATAAATTGTGGTGTGTAATGGTTGGATTGAATGGCGTTTCATGATGACTTTGATTATTATTATTGGAGGTGGTATGGAATGAGTAATGAGTAGGGTCCATGGCAAATGAAGCGTTCGATTTATATTGATTATTATAAAATTGGAGGGAGGGAAATGTCGTGCTGTGCGGTACTGCAGTTCGGTTGTTATATAAATGAAAAATTTATCAATCGTAATGCGATGATATTGGGGATGTTAAATTGTGTGAGAAAATGAATTGTGCGGTTATCAAAAAGAATTATGTGGTTGTTAAATCTTAAATGATTTTACTGTTGAATTATGGAATTCGTTGGAATAACTTTATACAACAATAATATAAATACAATCCTATAACATGCATAATTTCGTTTTATTTGCATCCATTAGAATAATAATACAATGAACGAAATTGCAACAAACGGTCATTCAACTCGCAAAACAACCCGCGCCTAAAATAATGCGAACGAAGCACTGTAACCCTCAACCCCAAAACGCGCATAAAACTCAAAAGTACGCACATTCATTTCTGTAACATCTTAATATTTTAATTAAACGTACATACAAATAGTCATTCCGCGCCACAACTACACAACATCACTCAATCACAATTTACAAACTAAGCAAAGTCTTTCCGATATGATATAAAAAAGTTTGGATATTTTATTTATTGATAATGATGATTTTGGATAGTGATTATTGTTTTTTCACAATGATAATAGCGTGAGTGTAAGATACGTGCAATTTATAGATCATGATACATTCAATATGGACAAGATGATTTATAAAACTACTAGCGATAGTACCCGGCGTTGCACGTGTTCCCGATTCCCATTCTCGGTTCCTGATTCCCGTTCCCGATTCCCAAGATTCCCGTTGTGAAAACGCCTTCTGTACATACCGGTGAACCGATTGCATTAAAATCGTTGCATTGTTGTTAAATAAATTAATTTAGTTATTTTTTTATTTCAAAAACACATTGTAAACAAAATGCCCCTGATTGTATGCAATCTTCACAACACAACTATCGGGTGGATTGCGGAATTTACCGTCATTTTTCATTTTTCATCATTTTTTTGCTTTTCTTTAGGAATTTCCCTATTATTTTTCTTCATAAAGCACCTCTTAGTTAAAGCGAACAAAAGAAAAAAATAAATACACAAATCGGTCAAGCGGTTTTGGAATTTTGTGCAGACCAAATAACTGCCATGATTCATTTTTATATATATACTAGTATATAGGCCCGATGTTAATAACATCGGATGTGAAAAAAAAAATCATCATCATCATCAAAAGTCGCGGTTCGGGTCGTTCATTTGAAAAAAGGAAAAAAAAAATGCGAGCGTCATCGTGACAGACAGACAGACAGACAGAAATCCGCTATTATATATAGGTGATGGATTTCGAATAATTTGATTGATAGATGATTTAAAAACGTATAATTAATTCGAGCTCATTCAGAAGATATACCAGCTTTCGAGTGTGAGTATGCATAATGGATCTTAAAGTTATTAAAAAAAAAACATTCAAAGATATTGATGAAATTCTAATTCTATGAAGAACAAAAAATGGCTATCGAACATGCAAAAATAATTTTGAAAAAAAAAAACGAAAATTAAATGTTTGCATCCATGCGTACATTCCAATCAGAATAAAAAAAATTTCTATTCAAAATTTAGAAATTGGTCCATATTTTTTACCTGAGGGGTGAGTCTATGTGGACATGGTGCGTGGAGCACGAGGGCGCGGGGCCCTGGTCCGAGGGCGTAGGGCTAGAGCGGCGGCTGAGCGTTTCGGGGGAGACGAGCACGGGGCCGGGGGACGCGGGGCTCGGCAGCGGCGCCTCCGCCCCCGGAGTGCCCCCGCCCCGGGAGATTCTGCCCCCGCGGGAACTTCCGCCGCTCAGGTTGTTGCTCGGGATCGAAAAACAGCTGAAACCAAAACATGCTCGTTTTAGATTTCAATTCGGTCGATTTCGTATTATATTTTATTTAGTGTTATATATAGGCCCGATGTTAATAACATCGGCTGTGAATTGATAACCATACTATTGCGTAATACATCTATGCAAACGAACGATTATATTATTTAATTACTTATTAACGAAATCTATTATGTGTAATTCGAAATATTTTCAACAATGTTGTACAGACATCATGAAAAGTAATAACCATATTATTATGTAATTATCGCGCTTTTTTAAAATTAATTATTTATTAGACGTATATCGTGCTTAAAAAATAATAATTAATTAATTAATTTTAAGCATGATATTATAGACGTTAAGTGTATACGCATAAAGACTATATTAGAATAATTTTATACTACATATATAAAAAATATATACTATAATATATGAACTCAAGCGGGCATTGGTGCCGAGGTTTGATCGCTCGTTTCGCGAGCGAGACGAACCAGGTTCAAATCCCCACGGAGACTGCCATCTTTTAATTTTAAAGTTGCGAGCGTCATTCGAACAGATACACAGACGGACACACACAGAAATCCGCCATTATACATAGGAGATTCGTTGGATTTTTTATTTGATCAATACTAGTAATTAGAGAAAAGTACATATAGCAATATTTCATTCGTTAATGATAGTTGGGAGTGCTCTAAGTATCGACATGACACGATGATTTTTTACTGACTCATAATTAAAACTAGTTCAATTTTTAAATGGTCACGCTTTTCAAAAGTCCATTACTCCTACGTCACTATTCAATTCATCATGTTCATGAACTTTTCAAGTAATATAATATTTTGAATAAATTATATAAAATTCGTCACATCCATAAATAACATATAGTGTATTATAAACCAAATAAATTAACTGAATATTTATTTTTATAGCTGAATAAATGATGCAATCGATTATGCAAAAAGTTTCCAACAAAAAGAAAGTATTCGGGAAGCAGATTTTTCCCCCCACTGAAAAGTTAAGACACGAATATAAAAAGCTTTTCCGAGAAGATCGAAGTTCACGGGAACGCATTTATGTACATATCATTAAGTATACATTTTCAGAGACGATCAGAAGACGAAGACGAAGAATCTTCCAAAGAGTGAATTCAAAACTTGGCAAAGTTTATCAGCGCGTTCAATGGCCGATGAAAATGCGGAAGAACCTTCCTATGAACGGCTCAAAGCTTTCAGCACCTTTCGAACTGAAATTTCTTTCAAAAAAAAAAAATCTTCTTTCAACGGTGACATGAAGTTTTTTTTATTTTTCAAATTTTAAAGAATCAAACGTATTTTTTTATCGGAAAAGAAAACATTGTGCGAAAATAATATTTTTTCACAATACGGCAACCCTTTTTTGCGTTCAAACAGAATCCAACGAGAGCGTGTTTAGCATGCCAAGTCATTTATATCGTTCAGCTCGTTAGGCATAATGCGATCAGTGGCATTAGAGGCTTAACCCAATCGCCTACCCTCTAAATATCGAAATCGAACCCACACCCCATAACCGGGACGTACTCATGTAAATTTCAACACCTACCGGCCTCACGGTCGACATCAATCTCCCGAAATAATTGCCACCGTCAAAGCGAATCCTGCAATGATGAACTCTAAAATAAAAATTCGCAAACGAACTTTTTTTTAAGCGTACATATGCGCAGATTTGCATCTGCGAAGTGTCAATATGTCGAACGCTCCCCAACATGCTTTTTCACGGCTCACGATTAATCACTCAACGCAGCATGTACTGAAAAAAAAAAATACGAGCTGTTTGTATTCCGGTTTGTGTTTCGAAGCACTTTGAAGAGTGTCCTGGCGATTTCAAAACGCCAGCTGAGGGGATGATGTAGTGTTAAAAACTTCTAGTATGTGAGTTTTTGTTTGACGACGGCGCGATAACATATGGTTGAGGTGATTGATCGTGCCGCGGTTTTTTCTAAGAAAAATCTCACGTATGGTACAACTTAGATTGATTTTATTACATAAATAAACAAAAATACGCATTTCCGAAACTAATATTTCAGAAAAAATCTGCACATAAATTATTCGTAACGTAAATACGATTTTTTATAGCTTTCACATGTTCGGGGAGGGGAAATGGTAGACGCACATAATTGAATGAATAACATACCAAGGAAACGGCAACGAGAGCGAATGTTGACTCTATCGAATTTCATAAACAAAAAGCGCTGAAATAAAAATCATATTTTTCCTGGGGGGGTATCGCGATTTTATGGGAGAGAGGCACAAGTAATCGAATCTAGTAGGGCTGCGTTTTAGGGGCGGTTCATCGCTGAAATATCCCTCAACCCTCTAAATCCCAACTAACCAGAATTTAAAGCAAAAAATTCCACGGAAACATGACCCGAACTCTAGTTAATGTATAACGGCATGACTATCGGAAAACTGCCCTTTTTATAAAGACGTTGACGAACTAGGGATATGCTGAAGTGAATTTTCCGACATAGTGATGATAAACAAACTTTAATTAACACTGAAACATTTTGATTAATTTCTAGTCGAAAATTATTAATTATGCTTCGCACAATTTCCGATTTTGACGAAGCGAAATTAATTTGAAGAATTTATTAGATTCACAGGAATATCAATTGACTGAATTATTTTCGTGAAGCGAACGTCGGAAAAGCCATCTTTTATCGTTACTTAATTTATATTTTTATTTCGATTTATATTCAAGTAGAATTAATCATTTGACGAATGAACAGTCATGTTAATTAAACGACGATTTTTCACTTTGAAGAGATAAAAAGTTGAAGCGATTTATTTTCAAATTAGGCCTGTGATCGAGATACATTATTTCATTGAAAAAATACGTATCGGATATAGTCATAATAAAACGATTCAAACACAAATTTACACTGTAAACCGTTCCGAGAACACCAATTCAAGCTGTCACTCACTGATACGGGTCATCTAGTTAAAAATACAACGTTCGATGTTCATTAAGCAATTACTCTTAAAATTCGCTTAATGAAAATTCCCAAAATTAATTCATCGGCAACAAAAACGCGAAGCAATCGATACGAAAGCAAACAGACTTAATTATACAAACGCCACTTTGGGCGGAGGGAAAAAAGCAAACGATTAGACGCAAGAGCAGAACAAAAGATTAATACAAGAGCCACACAAAGAAAAACAGTGCAGCAATTTCGTCGAATATCTGGATCGCAACAAAAACGGCGAACTGGAGCTGTCGGTCGTTGACAGTCCTTATTTAGGTGTTTTTATGTCGTGCACGCCGACGGGGCGGCGTGGTCTTCGAGGGTGGATTTTGGCAAATTTTCGTGCGTATTCGTATTCGGGTACGTGAAGCTGGAAGGCCTGGGCCGAGGGTAGGTTTAGGTGGTGTGGGTGGTGTGACGAGTGTCCCGAAAGCATGGTGAGGGGCAGTCGGTGCTCGATTTATGCAGTGTACGATTGATTTTTTTATGATAAAAAATTTCAATGGTTTCGGTATTCAATAATGTGAAATTTGGTTTTGAAATATAGGAAATGGTGTCGGAAATTGTGGTCATTGCGATTGAACAGCGAGAGCGCAGTTTGCTCAGTTTTTGCTTCGTCTGCTTCATTGTTATCATTGCAATTGGCAATTGGAGTCTGATATATAGACTCGCATATCTTAGATCCGAGAGTCTTCCCAGATGGCATCGGGAGGAGTTGGTTCTCATTTTCTTCGTCCCTTATCAAAGCGTAGTGGGCATGGTGGTGGTTTTACAATTGATATTTGATAATTGATGATCATTATTTGAAAGTTCCACTGCAGAATATGATCTTTTTGATACCAAAAAAATATGAACATTTTTTGTTTTCATTGTATGTCCCTAATAGGTAAGGTAGTTCTTGAAGAGTTCGAAAACTGAAAACCATCCCTTATCAAATAGTTTGAAGTCAATGGTACGCGATCACATCCATCTACTGACCGCAATAACTTGGGTAATCAATAAGAACCGGTGCATTCGACATTGTTGAACCCTTAACAAAACGATATTTTACTATTAATAATATTTCATCATCATATGCAACTGATAGAATGCCCATTGAAAAACTCTTCCGATATATTCATTAGAAGTTTCAGAAACTTTCTATATCACAAATCAAATAAGATGCTCAACTCTCGATGAATTTGAATACTAACATTCATTGGTCTCACTTTTAGACCAATAATACTTTTTCGTACACAACTTTTTGCTTAACTTTTCCGATCGGAGGAAACCAAACATTCAACAAAACTTTAACACATCACACATACACACAGTTTACACTTTTTTTTTTGTTTTCCCAACAAGATAAATCCTAACATCACAGTACTCCATTGCATTCTTCCCCCAGAGCTATGAGCATGGTATAGATCGGGATGTGGGGCGCAGTCGCGCGCCCCCGGCCTCCGCCCTCCATCCAGCCTCCTCCCACCCCCCCGAACACACCCTCCCCCTCCCCCGCACCTCCCCTCCAGCCCTGAGGACCTTGCTCCCGAATAAACCCGACTTATACGGGAACGCGAGCGGGAAGGGCGTCCGTGCACCGAGTCAAACACACACGGATCCGTGTAAAAATATCGGATCTGCTCGCGCGTGAAAATATCCGTATTTTTGAAACGGCTTTCTGCGGATAAGGCCGTTTTTATGTGTGCGTTTCACATGTCGTTTGCGTGTGGGAAGAATGGATTCGTGTGTATGTTTATGAGTGTTCGATGGTGGTTTTTTTTTTTTTGTTTCGTTGTTGAATTTTCGGGTTTGTTTTGATTTTTTTGTGTATGTGCGGGTTTTCGTGGGTTTTTCGTTGAATGCGTTTTTATCCCTTTTTTGCGTCGTTTCCTCCCTTATTTATAGTTTAAGCTGGGTTGAAAAGTTAACAACACACTAAATTTCTTTATCTTTTTAGGAGCGGAGCTAAGTTCTTATGTAAATTTGTACGAATTTTTTATATACTTATCATTCACAAATAAAAACAAAATCTTTTTCAAATATATATAATTTAAACTAAAAATAATCGATTTTTTCATCAATTGAATAAAAAAACAATCTCAACGACTCGCACAAAATTGATTTATCACTCGAAAGAATTTGCATCAAAAAACAATTCGAACGACCCTAACCCCAATCGAGCCCATGACAAATCGAAAACCCGACAAGATCGAAACCGACACGACACAAACACGAAATTTTGAGCACATCCTGTCCAGATAACGACATTTATGCAACGGCGCGTGCACAGTGGTCAAATCGCAAACCGAATCATGCACATACACACACACCCCAAAAGCAATAATGCCCGGTTCGAATTCTGCACCCCGCAATCAAACAAATCTATTCCCTCGTCCCTCGACGTAGGACCGTGTCCTCACACCACAGAGGTCCTCGTGGCGAGGAGATCCTCACACCATCGGTGTCCTGTTGTAGGTTGGCCCTTTCAGCCCGGGTGAATTAACTCGAGAATTAATATAAATTGTATTGTGTTGAAAATTATCGAGGCAACTTCGCTCGGGTTTATTAATATTATTCAAGTTGGTTCTCGGTTGGGTATTAATTGAAGAAAATCGAATCGAGGTTGTTTTAGTTCGGTTCTGTTTTATTTTAGTTCGATGTGGTTGTGCTTTTAGTTTGATTTTGTGTCTGATATTAGTATGTTAAATTATAGAGAAACTAGTGGAAAGCTCATTTAATATCAAAATGAAAAATAGTTTCATACAAAACATGAAATTTACTATATAATAATATGAACCAAATCAATAAATAGAGGTTTTTTTGTTGTATCGTGCGTAGGGGTCCCAAATATTCGTAAAATCAATTATTCGAATATCGATTATGAAATTTGCAAAATAATCGATTAATCGAATATTCGAATATATAATTTATCAGATTTTTTTTTTTGAAACGAATTACATTTGCAGTAGCGGTACGTTACAAAAAAATAGCGTAAATCAAAATAAAAAACCTTCTTTCACAGCATGAATGTAATACTTATATAATATTTACGTGATGAATATTTCATTTTATTTCCCAATTTTATAAAAAATGTTAAAGCTTATTGAACAAAAATATTATGGATAATTAGCTAAGGATTCACTTTAAGGATCAAGGATTTTTTTCAATTGGAAAAC
>JAOXNN020000036.1:2507403-2534160 GCA_028571205.2 Hydropsyche betteni | reverse complement strand
AATCGAACTTACGATTATTGAAAAAGGGGCGAATATATCCGAATATCGAATAATCGGATATTCGATTGGGACCCCTAATCGTGCGTTACCATAGACAAAAAATTGTAATTAAAATAATATAAAACAATCGTATTCGAATATAAATAATGAAATAGAATTAAATATATATAATCAAACTCTTTTCAAATATTTGCCGAACAAAAACATCAATTAATTAAAATCCGTTCCCTTTCACAAAAAAAAAACACAATCAGACGACAATCTAATACCGTACAAAAAAAGAAACAAACAAAACGAAAACGTCTCTTTAATACTTCGCGATTATATAGAACAATTTGCGCTAATTGCCACCCTTTGTTAGCGAAAAATTCGCGCATCCGACAACACCCAAAAAAAAAAAAACACACCAAACCCGCACAAACACAAAAAAAACCACCTCCGTGCACATTTATACGCTCGTTTTTCACCGCGAGCGATGCACTCGTTTTGTTCCGCACGTTCCGCATGCACAGGAACTGCACGGGTTCCAGCCCAGGAACAATACTGGGAATTGTAGGCGGATGTGGATGTGTGCACAGTTGTGTATGGACGAGAGCGAACTTTTGCCCGGCATTCAATTACGGCTCAGCCATAACGGTCGGGAAAACTTGTGCCGGCGTGAAGGTGAAAGCGGCTAGGGAAAGCGAAAGCTGGCGCGCCGTGAAAACTGCTCAGTGGTTTTAAACTGGGGATTTTCCGGGATCGGAAATTTTTGTGATGGATTTCAGGGGATTCGGGTGTTTTTTGGACCGAAAATTGTGGGTGTGGTGGGCGAGAATTGAAGAATGGTGAGATTTTTGTGTGTAGGGTGTATACATTTTTGATAGAAAGTATTTCCAATGGGATGAGGAAAACTTCAATGTTAATAGGAAATATATTTGATTTTTTTTCTTATTGATAATGAATATCAAAAAAATTTTTTTTCTAAATTTTATAAAAAAAACATAACACGATCAAATCTATATATAAAAATGAATCACGGCAGATATTTTGTCTGGAATAATCTCAAAAACAGCTTGACTTATTTGTGTATTTATTTTTTTCTTTTGTTCGCTTCAACTTAGGGGTGGTTTATGAAGAAAAATAATTGGGAAATTCCTAAAGAAAGGCTAAAAAATGATGAAAAATGACGGTACACTCCGCAATTCGCCCGACAGTTGTGTTGTGAAGATTGCATACAATCAGGGGCATTTTGTTTTCAATGTGTTTTTGAAATAAAAAATAATTAAATTAATTAATTTAATAACAATGCAACAATTTTAATGCATCGGTACACCAGTGTGTGCAGAACGCGTGTTCACAACGGGAATCTTGGGAACCTGAGCAACGCCGGAAACTACCACTAGTTTCTTTATAAATGTTATAAAAAAAAAAACGTAACACGATCACATCTTTCTAATAAAAATCGATACGATGAATTAATTTACAAAAAAAATCAAATTATTGTAGAAACTTAGTATAGATGAAAGTAAAAGCTCATAAGATATATATTATAAAAAGGTACCCTGAACAAACCTTTCATTCGATATATAAAAACCATTGAAACTTTCAAGGTTTAAGTACATCATATATTTTCAATTCAGCAATCTCAAGAGACGAATAAACCAATAAAATTTTAATTCAAAATAAAATAACGTTTCGAAACACCGCGGAGGTATTCGTGTCAACAAGTGTTTTAAAAAACGTTTATCAAGAAATCAACGAATTTACACGTTGCGAGGGTCTTTTAACAGGGGAGGTGCGAAACGAATAGTTAGCCGAACTCCGCACCGCAGGGAAGCAAATTCATTATTTATTAACATTTTTTTAACATTCCACTGGAATATTCATTAAATTTTTATTAAATACACCATCCGAAGCTGCACCCCAAGACGCGTCCGTAAACGATCAATAACCACGAAGACCCTGCGAAAACACATTTTTACCTCACATAAGACTTTTCGAATAAATAATATTGAGGGGCTCGGCAGTGAATGGTCCTAAGCGACATTTGTCACTTTTGGAGATATTAAGAAAAACAGTTTACATGCATTTAGATACAAATAAAACTATAATAGTAGTAACCTGACATAGTACTGTCATGTTTTGAGAGAATATGGAATTATTCATTAATTTTTGTAGTAAAAGTACTAATTTTTGTAGTAAATAAAAGAAAATCAATGTTATGATTTTGGCGCTTAATACTACCGTGTTTCCCAGAAAATAAGACCCGGTCTTATATTAATTTTACACTCGAAAACTGAACTAGGTCTTACCTTCAGAGTAGGTCTTATATTATAATCATCTTTCAAATCACTTTTTTATATAATTAAAAAAAGTTTGCAATGAAAAAATATTATGACAAAAGAAAATTAATAAAAGAAGTCAAATATAATCGAATAAAAAAAATATTTTTAAAATAATTGTCATATTATTAATGTTTTTTAGTTAATAACATCAATGACTTATGATAGAGAAGCTTCAAAGAAGTTAAGTTCATATGTTGTTCTTGGACAGCTACTCTGTCTAAATTTATCACCTTACCTTTAGGTTAGATTAGGTTAGTACAGTTTTCAAAATTCGAGCATAAGCCAAATATGGCTCATTTGACGCTAAATTTAAAATAAAGCTAAATTAAATTTAAAAACAGACGCATTTCGCCATACCGGAGAATTACCACTCGAGCACCTTCATACAACCCCAATTCGATATTTTTTTTCACTAGGTCTTATTTTCGGGGTAGGTCTTACATTAAAACCATCCTTTAAAACCATAATAAGTCTTATTTTCGATAAAACACGGTATTTACTGCCGAGCCCCTCGAACATAATATATACACTTTTTCATATTATTCCGCAGCATCTACTTCGAAGTTAATATGTAGAATAAGGCTTTAACATCCGATATTATACACAAGTACCAACGTTATCACACGTGAACACAGCTCGGTATATACCTTCGGGGAGCGAACAGGCGACATTTTAACACGAGAGCAATAAGTAGCAGCCGGTTACCGAGTGCGTGTGACAACAATGGTCTTACGTGCATCGTCCAGGACGCGTTGTCTCCAGGGTCGGGCGAAACTTCCAGGGGGGTCGGAATCGTCTTCAGCCCCCATTGTTCGGCCGTGGGTGGTTCGAAACGAGCGTTTTCCTGGCGGAGACGATGCCCGGCCCCGAGGTGATGCTCGACTGGCTGACGATGCACGAGGAAGTCGAGTGGATGGAGTCCCTTTCATGGTCTTGGCCTGAGGCGATGAGGGGGTCGTCATGGGGGTTATTGCGACGGGATCGTGTTGCAGTTTCGGGCGTGTCTCCCGCGGTTGTGAGTGGTGTATGATTATTATGTTAGATGAATGGTGGTTTTTTTTTTTTTTAATTATGTTTGAGGTCGAGGGTGCTTGTTTTTTAATTTGTTTCCGTGTGAAGTTTGTGTAGGTTGTTCGGGTTTGACATTCGGAATGAGGGTATGTTTGGTGTTACGTTTCATTATGTAACAGATGTTTGGTATCAAATATTTTTCTATTAATAAAAATGTTACTAGATAATTAATATTAATCTAGAATCGCGTGTGAATTGTACATTCCATATTAAGTTTACGCTATTTGAAAAATTTCAAAACACAATGAATCACCGTTATGTTCAGGAGAAAATGAAATTAATTAATTTCACTTTTGAAAAAACACAATGCTGATTATACGCGTGTAAGAGCACTGCGGAAAATATGGTTTTCTTTAATTTCTCATAACAAAGAAATAGTGTACGATTGTGCGGCTAGAGTAAAGGGGTTGATTTACAATGAACACGCGACCGCAAACCAACCCTTAAAGTGAACGCTCCTAATTATAAACGCTAAGCACTCTTTCATAGTTGTCTTTTGTATGGAGCTCATTTTCAAGGGTTGCTATATAATCAAATCGAGCTCGAGTCAATTTGCCACATCCATTGTTCCCGAACACATACACACCAAACAACCTATTTACCTATAATCTTTAGATAGAAAAGCACATATTTACCAACCGACAGACAAACAACCTGCATGGAACGGGTTTGGCCCTTTATACGATTCGTGTAAAAATATTTGAATAGTGCCTGCGATAGAGGCGCGTGTCAAAGGTATCGTATACCTGCCCCACCGCAAGTTTTGGGTTCAGTAACAAATGACGCTCGTAAAGTTTGATAAATCCTTTTTTCCCTTCGGTTGGTCCAATCAAGCGTGTGTCGCGATACGGTTCTCATAGAGTTCCTTTTCAACTGGGTACCCAGGGATAGGCATTGAGGAGATGATGGAGCCGTCTGGTTCGCTGGATATCAAAAAAGGCACGGTCAGGTACAATCGCAAATGTGAAGGGGTGTTACAGAATGCACCTGAGCTCGTTCACCGGCAGCACATTCCCTTTGTTTTTTCGTTCCTTTCACGTTTCCAAACGTAAGGACCTCACGAGTACTAAACTGCTATTTACGCTCGGGGATTAGTACGGTGACTCCATTGTTTCGAAGAGACGGTTTCAGACCCCGTTCTTGCACCTGTTTTAGTATTGTTCTGGATAAAAGTCCCTTTTTTATTCTGAGGAAAAGAAACCCTCGATTTTTCACCCCTGTGATGAGCTAATTAATGCACGCTCCAGATGATATAAATATTCATGGAAATAATCCGTTTTTCGATAAACGCGATTGAACCCTTCATCAAAAATGGACGTCATAGATTAAATAGTACATTTTTCAAGATTGAAAACGTAACGCGTATATAAAAACGCTCTCGTGACGTTCAATTAATCTGACTCGCTTTATTCTTTGATGGAGGAAGCGTGAAGGATTTCGAAACGTTAAGCAAGATGGATTATGTTACGCTAATGAAAAGGAAACATTTCCCTCGAATATTTATACAACCGCTTCGATGACGTATCCGCTTTTAACGAATCCAAAGATTTATTTAGAATAATTAAAAATACGTATTGATTGAATTGAAGTAGAAAATAAACCGTTGTGAATTTTATAAATAATACAAGGTATATCTAAATAAAAACCAATTAAGTCACGTGCTTCGTTATAAATAATCCTTCTAAAAATTCATTGATATAAACCCGAGAGGTGGTGATACCAGGTAAATCCAAATTGATTATTGGCCAAGGTTATATCCGCAAATGTGAACGACCAAAAAACAAGGGTTGCCGCCCATGCGAGTCGGGAACGGAAAGAGGAAGATTTACGAGCTTAATTAATTTTATTACGGGAGAGCCGGGAAGACCACAGAGCAAAATGCCCCACACCAAAAAGCTTTCCGCTGAAAGTAGATTCCAATAACAATATAGACGTGTGGGAAACTAAATTGAAACGTTAATAACGTATCGAAAAATCTAATTTTATTATTTAAAAAATATCATGAGGGCGTACGCTAGTAGTAAAAAATGTTCAATTTGTTGGATTTATAAGTGGGCTGTCAGCATCACCGCAACCATCCATTGTTCCAAAATGATAAATAATGATAGCTTTGCGGTGTATATTGTATAATGTACCCGTATGGATCAATATCGCGGCTGAATTTAATTGAAGCTCGTCACGAAACCGCTCAAAGTTAAACTCAGACTCACCTTATCGTCGTGGTCTCTTCGATCCTCATCTTGCAAGCTCTAGAAAGGACACTCGAGAAAGTTCAACACGCACTTTGGGCACATTACGGAAAGCGCAGTCGACAACTGCGAAACATCATCGAACAATGAAACGATGAAAGCATTACGCGAACGGCCCACTTCGAAGCGGACGAATTTCGGCGAGAGTTTCCCATTATGCGACGGAGACAATTTTGCGAAATTGGAAAAGGAAGTTCTGTCGTATAATTGAAAATGACCCCGTCAAATTTCCATCAGCGTTGAAAGGGACGTCAGACTGCGAGGCCGAAATGAGATTCGTTCTCGGATCGAGCCGTCAAATTTATTTTTATTTAATTTTCTTTTTTTTTTTATCAGAATTTACGCAGGAAAGTGTTTCAAGTTCAAAGCGGAAAACTTTCAAAAGAAACTCGAGAGCTGCAAAGAAAACTCATATCAGTCCGCCCGTATTTTAATTTAACGAGTGCAAATATTGCCACGGGATAATAATATATAATATATATTCGGAGAGGAAGTATGCAAATTTTACATCTAATTGTGTCGAGACGTTTCATAGGTCCACTTGGCCGTTAATAATAATTCCTTCCTGCAATTTAATTACGAACTTTGAGAAGGGATACCGTAAAGAATGATATAATTATGGTAATTCAAAGAATTTTAAATGGCAGCCGTCGCGTTTAATTTCATTATGCGCAGAAACAGAAACCACATGCATTGAAAAACTTCGTCAATTTTCAAATCAAATTAAGCATCACTCGAGCTTTTGAAATAGGATGTGGCTATTTGCAGTTACAGTAACAGCGAATTATTGGCTATTTGCAGTTATAGTAACTGCGAATTATTGACTATTTGCAGTCAGGTAGATTGCATAAAAAATAGTCAAATGACGTGTCTATTTACCGACATCCAAATGTTGTGGAAGAAAATACTCAAACTGAAGAAGAGCTTGAGAATATCAAGTCACTGCCATTAGAAAATATCACCAACAATGAACCGAATACATATTTAAGATTTAAAAGCAAAATTAAATGCAAGGGTCATCCCAAAAAAAACGAAACAGACATCTTTTAATCGTAAATTAATTAAAAATACAGAAAACAAAAACAATGTAACCATATTTCCATTTAATTCATATTTTGCCATTTGATTTTTATTTTATTATTGTTATTACATTTTCATACATTACTAGCGTATACTACCCGGCGTTACTCGGGACTCAAATTTTAAAACAAATTATTTTTTAATTTAAATTCATTAAAACAAAAGCATAAAGCAGGCCGCGTATTGTCACAATCATACGCGACGCGCCGGCCGCTTTTTATATAGGGTAAACATTTTTTTGCAAATAATACCCAATACAACAATGCAACTGCAAATAGCCAACAATTCGCAGTTACAATAACTGCAAATAGCCACATCCTTTGAAATATTCAAAGAAAAAAACCATCCACTACAAAGACCAACAATCGATCACAGCATGAAATATCGAAAAGGCACCAGACGCCGAGCCAGCACACGCACGGCAAAAACCACCGAAAACACACGACTTCCACGATATTCGAACAATCCGCAGACTACGACTCGTGCCAAACGAGGTCCATTGTGCCGACGAGGGCACCGAGGGCCCGCGGATCGCAAACTGCAAAGCCGACAATCGGACCCGCGGAGGGACCCGGCGACAGGAGGCGGAGGGACCCCGCAGGATAACACCACTTGGCATGCGAGGACCGCCGCATCGGTCCATCATCCATCGTCGACGCGGCAGATTAAGCTATTAGGTCCCCTGGCGCCCGGACATGGCCGTTTACGAGACCCCCTTGCGGTGCACGACGCTCCGCCGTGACTTACATCCCCGCTGACTCTTTCGATGTTCAACCCTTTGGGTGGTTTCGTTTTGGCGGTGGGATGGGTGTGCCAGGGGGATTTAGGGGTGGGAGGTTGAGGGAGTTGTAGGCAGTGGTGAGGTGGGGCAAGAACGCACCGGTGTAAAAATTTCACATTTCGGAAAGCTGTTCGGAGTTTAGCGTTAGAACTCAATGCTTCAAAATCAAGTGTTTCGATGTGATAGGGAAGGTAAAACAATGGACAAATGGGTACCGCACGAATTGGTAGAGCAGAGACGGGAGCGGTCAAATGTGGAGCGTATGCCCTCGTTCATTCATTATTCTCAAATTTGATACTTAGCTTCACAAAAGATTCGGAAATTGGAGAAAAAAAATCAAAAACATCGTGTATTTAGGAACAATAGCCGAAATTTTTAACTTTAAAATTGTCAACCTTTATCAGTTTCATTCGATTTTTTGTTGCAGTTTAAAATATATTATGATTTTTTGCACAATTTTTCTTTTTTTTTAGAGATAATAGCACTCCACCACTTTTTTTTAGTACACCACTGGTTGTAGGCTTAGATTCTTCGGTGCGTTTTTGACATTCGATTTGGTTATATCGTTATATTCAGCTTTTATAATGTCTATAAGATAAAACAGGTAGCTTAAGAGGAAGGTAGGTTTTGGCGAGCATGGTCTGGTTCGGTGGAGAATTTACTTCTCTAGGGGCTTGAGGCGTAAACAACTTTTTGGGACTGGATTCTAAACCTACCCTTTCCTCCTTATTACACACAAATCTTTAAAATTGGAAAAAAATAGTATCGTCAATGAAAATTTTATAATTTATTATTGAAATATTAAAAGTTGATTTAATAAAATAAAGAACGATTGGTCGAATTTAGAAAATGGAATTTGCTTTTTTACAAATAAGCGTCTTTTTTTTCTTCAGAAGGTAATTCAAAACTCGTGATGTCTATTGGATTGGTCTAGAAAAACTATGATAATTCAACATAAATTTGATTTTTAAAAATGCTAGGGCTCTTTTCAAATTGGAGGCCTTGAGATGAGAGCCTCCATAGTTTAAGCCGCCACTGATCTGATTAAATGAAAGCACATTAATATTCAGAATACATCGTTTGCCGCTTAACTTTTGTAATCAATAAGAACTGGCATATTCTATAAGGCTAAACTATTGATCATCAACTATGAAGCCCATATAACATCTATGACACGGCAAGGTTTTTTTAAGACTAAATGGTCAGAATTTAATTACGATTTTGGTTAGAATTTTTATCCCATATATCATAATTTATTTGGCATTGATCAGAATTTTAATTAAAAAGATCAGAATGAATATTGAATGGTCAGAATTTCATCTGGGTCTGCCAGAATTTATATGATCAGAATAATATTAAGAACCCTAACCTAACCTAACCTATTCTGACCATTTCATTATTAAATTATGACCATTTGTTATTTTATTCTGACCGTTTTTGATCAAAATTCTGACCATTTAATTTTTTGCCTTTTTCAATACCCGACACACAGCGTTATGCAAAAGAAACCGAAATATACTGTACTAAACATCCATACATCGACTATAAAAGTATCAGTAAAATTCAACCAGTTCAACAAGAACAACATATCCAAATTTTTACAATGTATGCTGAAAAATGAAGATGTCTACTGATGGTAGTATTAGGCCAGCCTACTTCCAATTCCTCGTACGTGATCCTCGTTTCTTTCACCCTCCCGTAGTGGTCCTGTGAGGTATTCGCACGTCCTTCTGCACGCATGTTGGCGTCGACTTTTACCTTTTTTAGGGGCACTCCAGTTTGAGGGTGTGCAATTTGTCGCAAGCGTGACGTTTTACAAGGATATGCTCTTAAGCGCGGTAAGAGACGTGTAAAAAATATTGCGATCCAAAGCATGATTCCGAATTAGTTGCAATGTTATCAATTCGAAACAATAAGAGACAGTGGAAGATTGATTTATCAAAACAAATTGCAGTTGTGGATTCAACTATTCAATTCGACTAATACACATCCATTATATGAGTATGATATGTAACTGCGCATTCTGCATTACATGCGTCAATAAATCAGTCGACTAAATATTTAATGAAATGGCCTATTATATTATTATTATGCGACGCAATAACACGAAATGTCCAGTTGTAAATAAGCATTCGGTTAAAAAATATGATGTGTACATTATGAAATTTTATTTACACGTTATTATTTACACTTATTTGTCATTCATATTCATTATTTTTCAGATATTTCTTCGATTCATTCATTCAAATACAGTAATCCCCCCTATAACGTCGAGATAGGTCCGACGTTATAGAGGGGAATTTTGGAAATCGATAAATGTAATACTTTCATTTTTCTTTTTTTTGGATATTCTTACGAGTTAATTGATTTTTTCTAATAAATTTGAAAAATAATTAAAAAATTTGAATTTGTAGGTATTTGAAAAAAAATCAAATGTTTATTATTTAAGGTTTACAAAACAACTATATTCAAACACTAACTATCCCGAAGCATACAATGTAAAATAAATTTTCATTAATTTTATCCGCGATAAAAACAAACGACCTGACCGAAAGCAATCCATACGCATGTCACTATGCGAACCATGCAACCGGAGCATGAAATGTGTTGCGTTTCAGCACGATCGACATGAAAAATTACTCAGATTAAACACAAAAGTACGTACTACAATAGCGTGGTCCGTCAGCCTAACTGACCGGCGAATCGTGTATATTAAAATAAACACAAACGACTCCCGCACGTTGGCCAGCCCTGCACGTTAGTTTCAGCGCTTTCGTTCAGCCAGTAGTCAGTACGTGCTCAATTATGCAAATGGCAAGTGCAAAATCAGACCGCAACAGGACCGATATGCAACACGACGTATCGGGTTGCGCATTGCAGGTTGTGTAATAAAATGCATGCAGTATTGTCGAAAGATGGGTGGATCAAGTTTATTATTATTAGGGTGACTATATTTCCCAGAACCCAAAACGGGACGGTCCGCAAAAAAAATGCTCCCCCCCCTATATAAAAAAATGTGTTGACATGTTCAAAAGTTTTTCCTCAATTAATACCGTTAAGGAAATATATAAATGTCCTAGAACCATGTAAAACAAGCCAAAAAGGCGCCGCAGACGAAAATTTTTTTCAAACGTCTTCTTGTTAGTCGATAAAACTATATCACTATGAAACTATCAATTTACTTATTTTTTAATATTTTCAAAGAAATGACAAAAACGAGACTGTCCCGGCAAAAACGGGACTTATGGTCAGCCTAATTATTATGTTTGAGTCTCAACAGGACGAAATTATAGTTTAAATTCTAAAAAAAAATGATCAAAGTTTAAAACATAACGATGGGGATTGTCGCCCTCGAAGTGGACATGCAATTTAGTTGGATGAATGTGAAAAAGGGAACGCTTGAATAATTTGTTTTTGTTTGTCGGAAGTTACGACGATGTAAACGTCTTGTATGTGTGATTCGTGACAAAAGAATTATTTACGAATGAGAAGATTCTTTGTGAAGAACAACGCGAAGTTTCATCGTCGAAAATTAAGATTGTTTGAAGATTAATTGCAAGGGTGCTTCGTCAAAGTTTTGGGAGGTGGTATCGAGCTGTCGTTGCTGTTTTGTCAGTTTTTCGTTTGAGAAAATTAAGAAAATTCTTAATGAACTTGTCAATTTATTCATCTTTGTAAGTATTTTAAAATCGGGAGTGTATTTAATATCAATATTGAAACTAATAACAGCGGCCAGTGAAATAATATTTACATTTTGATAGCTTGAATATTGAATTTAATTGAATCAACACGTAAATTAATTATTGAATTTAAACTAACAATAAATATTATGTTCAAATATAAAATGTATATAACGGTGAACATTTTAATTTGGATAATGTTTTCCGAAAATTACTTTGAAAATTCATACGAGTTTTTGATGATAAATATAACGCATTTAAAAATTGAATATTTTTTCAATAAACGAGCACGGAGGAAAATTAAAACACCTGCTAGACCTTATAAATTCTGTCGGATTAAACAATTTTATTAAAAAATAAAAAATAATACGAGCCAAGTGCGTAAGCCCCCGACGCACATTTTCGCCTAAATGCCTGTCGTCCATAAATTGCCTACATTATTTTTACTCGTTACACATGCGAGATGAAAAAAATCTCCCGACCTCAACAAAATTACACGTTTATTACACACATCATTTTGACTACATCACACATCAAAACTTTGGCATCAAACACGCGACCACCCTTTCAAATTTCAACATGCGAAACAATCAAATATTGAACGGCGCATTCCCAAAGTATCGAGGCGTGTTCAAACGGGGTTTGTCGGCGAACCTCCAACAACATCCCTTAACCGAACAGCCCCTAATTGATCACCATAAGGTCGCCCCACCGATCGCAAATGCTCGACCATAAAAGGTCACGGGGATGTGAAATCGTTTGACTCGGTTAATTGCAAACTGGCCTTCCCCTCGAGTGTCGTGTAAAGCGTCATGCACAAATTGCAATGTTAAAACAAAGGTAAATGCTCAAGAGGAAGCTGCAATATCCTGGATATCTTTCACCTTGGGTTGACCTTGTTGTTAGTTGGAGATTGGCGTTCGTCCGACGTGACCATAATTTAGTTATTAGTTCGCTGTTGTGGGTCTTTGGTAGGCTGACCGTACGTCCAGTTTTCGCCGGGACAGTCCCGTTTTTGTCGTGTCTTGCGTTCGTCCCGTCTTTTTCGTGAAATTGTTTGATTTGCCCCGTTTTACCGATTTATATATTTAATTATAAAAAAATTGGTGAAAATATTAAAAAATAATCCAAATAAAATAAGTAAATTGATAGTTTTATAGTGATATAGTTTGATTGACTAATAATAAGATGTTTGAAAAAAATTTTCGTCTGCGGCGCTATTTTTGCCTTGATTATACAATTTTTTGTTTTGGAAATATTAATAAATTAACTAAAAAAAAGATTATTGATAGAAATTAAGTAAATTGATTGTTTTTGGTTATATATTTTGTTTGAGTAAAACATTTGGGAAAAAATTTTCATTCGTGGCACCTTTTTGGTTTGTTTTACATGGTTCTAGGACATTTATATATTTCCTTAACGGTATTAATTGAGGGAAAACTTTTGAACGTGCAACAAATTTTTTATATAGGGGCATTTTTTCGCGGACGGTCCCGTTTTGGGTTCTGGGAAATATGGTCACCCTAGTCTTTGGAAACGACATGTGTATGTTCTAATTTTGGGGGTCGTTTGATTGGGTTTTGCAATGTTGGCTCTAAAATTAATTGGATATTCTGTGTTGTAGTTTGTGTGTATAGGCGGATTCGGATGTGATGGAAATTGATTTCAAGTGTTTTAAAATTGGTTAATGTGCATCGTCTACGATGAAACTGCAATTATGTTTCAACTAGTTCGGATCTGGAATACAATATTAATAAATGTCTGGTTTATTTAATAAGGAAGTAAATAAAAGTTGAGTGACATTAAATTAGTTTTGAGATCGTAAGGTAGTTATTGTCAATTATTCTTTTCAATGAAACTTACAACTAATAAAATTTGATTTATAACATTTAAGAATTCACTGAAGATTCTTTATACGATTCTAAGGTATTCAACGAATGTTTTATTGTCAAAAAAATACAAAATATGTCGTTTATTTTCTATTTATTTGTCCACGCGCAAGTGAACATCGTATAGACTGCTCCAAAGTACAAAAATTAAATTAACATATTAATCGACAAAAATCAAAAGGGTTAACGAAACGTTACAACCCTACTTTTCGAACACACGAAGCAGTATACGTAATCTACTTGTTTAAATTACTTGTTAAACGTCGATTGCTAGTTTCAGATACGCGACTTCCTCGTGCGCTCGTTTTGTTGTATTATTTCCCTTACGCCGGGGCATTTTTTCCCTTCATATCCTTTTTTTTCATACAATTTGATACCTGTTGATACGCATGAATTATGTATGATAGCGTGCGCTCACTATGCGTTTATTATGCATTACACGCCGTGCATTAGGAATGTTGACGTGCAACAAAGCTCTACGCTTCGATCATAAGACACGAGCTTTTCGTATCTATATAGAACTTCTTCACAATGGAAATAATATTACATCTGGAAATGTATTCCTGACGTATGTACACATGAATTAGTTCGGTACACTAATTAGCGTTGACTCTTTTACCGAAATAGACACGCGAGCTTTGAAAAACACGTGCTCGCTATTAAGTTCGTCCGCGTTCACACTTTCGACTCGAATAATTTGTATATTGATTAAAAAAGCTGTCTATTACCTTCCCCGGAAGAGGTTATTGCTTCCAAAAAAGTTTGAATCTAAAAATAGACGCGATTTGAAAATTTTCGTTGGAGTGCTTCGTGTTATTGTTCGATTGAAAATTGCTAGCATTGATATGTTAATGGAAAAATATTGAAATTTATTTCGATGCAAATTACAATATGCAAATGTACAGATTGCATCGTGTAAATTTCAATTAAATATACCGCTTTAAAAACTATGCACAAAAATTTTAATTATCGTAGTAATTTACTTACTAATGCAGCGTATGCTTTTGTGTTGTATATTCAAACGAACAGGAAATGATCAATAAAGAATATTAAAATTTTGAACTTTATCAAGTCAAATTCGTGAGCGTAATAATTATTCAAAAAATAAGTATATTCATACAATTATATACATTTATGGAAACTATTCGTTAAATTTAATTTCATTCAAAACTATAGATCATCTAAATGGCTTTAATTAACACGCCACTTCGGCTAATTGCTCTTTGCATCATTAAACAAATGCCTTACCGAAAAGCGTTTAGTGAGAAGCAGTTAAAGCGGAACTTTCACATAACAAGCTAATATTAATCCGTACATAATTAAACCCGATTATAAAAATACCACAATCTTTATAAAAACATATGCAGAAATTTTTCGAGATGGCTATGCTCATTTTATTATTTCTTACGATATGCAATCGATATATTAAAACCACAAACCACATAAAGCCTTAGCAGCAGCAGGTTTTCATTCATTAATTTATCCGTACATTTATGACTTAACAGTATTTTGATAAATGCGCATAAAATGCAAATACGATTAAATAACTGCGAAATTAGTCGGACATAAATGAGAAACAGGAATTTTTACGACACTGAACGGAAACGAACATGGACATAAATATGTGCAGTACAGATATTAATATTTGAATTGACGGAAAACTTAAACATCTCCATAAAACCCAACATTGAGTTCATTTGCATAATAAAATTAACATTTGAAAATTGATGCGATATAACTGTGCATTTAAAAAAGTATAGATTGTGCTTTAAAACGAATAATTTGTGCATTAGAATAATATACGATGTTTATTATTTCTAGCGCATTAAAGAATTTCGTATTGACCATCATTTTATTTTGAGTATGCAAGGAAAAATATTTTTTTTGCATTATAAAGTGAGCTAAATGAGCAATAGAAAAAATAGTTGTGCATTGAAATGATCGAAAAGTGATAACGTCGTAAGAATTAAAATCTTCCTTCACAGGCAATACAATACAACTGTTAACGTTTTCTTTTGATAAAATTTTAGTTTTAAGAATTTGATTCAATTGTGAAAGTTCTAAATAATGGTTGTGTGGTTGATATTTCGCCCTGTTTGCGTTTACGGCGTTGCCGATCCTTTATGTGTATTCATTCTAATATACGCTTCATTCGGCGGTATGCATAATTTTTCAATGATCAAAACATTTTTTCTAATGCACACATCAATACTCATGCAAAATGCATGCTAATTTAATTAAGCTCATATTCTAGTCTAGAAGTTCGAAAAAAAAATCGATTTTTCACATATTTTCATAGTTTAGAACTTTAAGAATGACTACAATTTAAATGGTCAGAATTTAATTACGATTTAGGTCAGAATTTCCATCCGATTTACATTTATCAGAATTTTAATCATGTTTTGGTCAGAATAAATAATGAATCGTCTGAATTTTAACTGGGTTTGTCAGAATTTATATTAAATGGTCAGAATAATATTAAGAACCTTAACCCAACCTAACCTATTCCGACCGTTTCGTTATTATATTCTGACCATTTTATTATTTCATTCTGACAATTCATCGTTTTATTCCGACCGTTTTCGATTGAAATTCTGACCATTTAATTTTTTCCCTATTTCATACAATGCACGTTTAAATTATCCCCTTCAAAAAATTACAAGTGAAAAAATTATAATGTGTCCTCTTTCCGAATAACACATGACAACCCTACCAAGTCAGACACCCGCAACACCAAATCCAGTGCATCCGCACCGTCACCATTGACCCCATGATGACCATTTCGGCCCATGGCTATGATCCCCGACTTCCTGTCCCGTATCTTCACGCCGGGATCTTCCTCGATGATTTCCCGTGACGGCCAACGTCCCCTCGGAAACAGCTAATCTGAGTTCCCGTGTCGTGGTCACGGATCCCGATCACGAATCGTGATGTGTGTGTGTGTGTTATTTCATTGTTGGTCGTGTATGGAACCGTGCTGTCTCATTTCCGTCTCGGGCCAATTGATGGATGGCGATGAAAAATGAATATTGACGGCGGCGGTGATAGATGGCCGATTCGGAATTAATTAAAAGTTTGTAGTACGCGCGAAGGTATTTTTATTAAAACGGTCGGCGGAATATGCTCGGGGAAGTTCGCGTATGAAACTTGGTTGAAGTTTTCTTAATCTCTCGTACTTTGGTGAAAGTTTATCGTTTGCGGTTAGTTAGTTTTATGCTTCGTTTGAGATTGTAAAAAAAAAGTGTAAAGTTTTCCGTTTTAATTTAAAATTAAATTTTCGATCAGAAAATTTTGTATATATGTTACAGTTTGGATGTGCACTTCGTTTGTGCACGAACAAATTAGTCTGTATATTCACCTTTTAAACGCTCTAGTCCAACTGTTAATGTGGTATGACAATTTAAATTGTTTACTCTCAAATAACGCTCTTATACTAAATATCAATAAGGTGGAAATTGGTATATCAACAAATGATCGAAAAATACGCGTAATGTCTTCACATCGTGTCAGTTTGAACTTCGAGAGTTTGTTTTAAACATTTTTTCACAATTCAAGCTAAAACGCTAATCAAACCTAACCCAAGCATGATACTTATGACGTCCGTTTTTAATTTAGACACAATTATATATGTAGACAAAATTTAACAGTTGACATTCAAAATAAAATCGATAGTTTGGGTATACCCAAACTAGTATGGGTATAAATAAACAAAAATGAACACTTGGACTGTGACATATATACAAAATCGACCACAAAACTAATAACTCCCATACAATACAATAATCAAATAACAAAGTCCACAGTACAATAGTGAAAATTAAATTACTAAATAATCCGAATTGCGTGTAACGAGACGACAACAAACAAAACTCAACTTCTCGACTGAATGTGATTTTAAGCCGGCTTTTCTAAAGTTTTAAGCCGATAAGCTCCGGCGCAAAGTTAAAGCCGATCGGACAGAGTTCAACCGCCTCCCACCCGCCCACAAAAGAACCACCCCTCGGACAATAGTTTAAACAAAACTAAAATTGGACACCGCCGAAATAGAACTAGCCGAAACAAAACAGCGTCCCGGTCCGATTCGTCGTTCCCGTTTTGTTATTCCAGAAACGTGTCTCCTCGCATGGAACACGTGTTGTCCGTGGACGTCAGCCGAGCACGTGTTGCTCGCATTTTCGCCTTTCGTGTGGAAAAAGCGAAATAGATGAAAATCGAATGATGAATCGGACGCGGAAAAAAGTTTTCCACCCTTTCCGCGCGGGTGGAAATTGGAAAGTTATGTCTGGGCGCTTTTTTACGGTTATTTTCGTGTCGGCGATTCGGACAAATGTTCGTTTTTTGTTTCAGCGATTTTTCATGTCCGGGAAAAAATCGGTTCCGTTTCATATTGTAAATGTAACGATAGATTTTTTATATTAAAATTTTATATAATATCATTTCAGATGTAATATTCGATAATTACTCTGAATATTAATTAAAATTTTCGATTCGAAATGACAAAATTTACGCCGCCGAAACTTCGGATACAATATAAAAAAGTTTTTTAATTGAAAAACTTGGTTGACGAAAAATTGTTAGCTCCTAAGTGAAAACGCCCCTCTTAAATTTTTCGTCGCCTTCGTTTTTTTTCGCGGATCTCAAATCATTCTTTTGTATAGAAATAAAAAAGAATTCCTCCCCAGCGGGAAGGCTTTCACGTCGAAAATAAAACTCGGAAAATTTCATATAACCGCGGAAATGCTCCCAGCGCCGCACGACCAAACAACGCAAATAAAATTCCACAAAATTAATCTCCATTTATAAACGTCCAGTTGAGCCCGCAACAGTTCGATCGATTTTCCCGCAAACGGTGCACTTTTCAATTAAACCACGAGACATGGCGATATATCACGGAGGGATTCCATAAAAAGCTGCCGCCCAACCACCCACACGGAGGCTGTGCAGCCTCCAGAATCTGCAGGATCGAGGATATTTCTTGTGACCGATTCGGATTTACCGAAGCGAACGCTAATGAGTGTTCGTTCGAGGGACGATAAATCTCGATGCCAACGACACTGCAATGGGGAAAGAAACGCGATATCCCTTCAGGTTTCGATGCAGACGACTGCAGGATTAACGCAAAACCTTTTGCAACCCGAGAATGGCCGTTGCATATTCGATATCGCGATATTGTGCAAGAGGTTCGGCGGTGGACTCTTTGAGCGTCGATTGGAAAAGGATTCGATCGTGTTTCGTGTTATATTTGAGAATTTTTGTTATTTGATACTTTCATCATGATTGTATACCGGTTGTTTGTATCTGACACGGTTCAAGTGTTCACTTTTGTTTATTTGTACCCAAACTGTCGATTTTAGTTTGAATTTCAACAGCCAAATTTTACCTACATATAATTGCGTCATAAGTATCATGCTTGGGTTAGGTTTGATTAGCGTTTTAGCTTGAATTGTGAAAAAATGTTTAAAACAAACTCTCGAAGTTCAAACTGACACGATGTGAAGACATTACGCGTATTTTTCGATCATTAGTTGACTTACCAATTTCCACCTTATTGACATTTAGCATAAGAGCGTTATTTGAGAGCAAATAATTTAAATTGTCATACCACATTAACAAGTTTAGAAGGTGAATAAACAGACTAGTTTGTTCGTGCACAAACGAAATGGACACTCAAACTGTAACATATCCGCTACAGAATAAGATCTTAGGAAGTTTGGACATTTTTTATTAACACATAATGATAAGAAAGGTATCAGATAGAACGTTTCTGTTATACATTTGAAAGTTTGATTTTTTTTTTATCTTACTATTTACAATTATTGATAAGAAAGGTAACTCGTATCTAAAGTTGAAGGATTCGATCGTGTTTCATATTTGAAAAATTTTTTAATTTGATACTTTCATCATAATCATTCATTACATCCACTACAGAACAAGATCTTTGGAAGTTTGTACATTTTTTATTAATATATAGTCATAAGAATAAGGTAACTCTTGATGAATTTGTAAAACAAAAACCGTTTAGATCTCAGATTAACGGTATACGCATTCATGTATAGACCGGACCACTTTTTATTAAACTTATCAGTGAAAACCGGTTCGTTCAAATCTACCGAAAATCATCTAAAATATTATCTATAGCAAATATACAAAACTCGATCCGTCATCATTGCATGTACAAAATTTTTCAAAAGTCGACTATCCCTAGTTATTTCGAACCGCACAAATTTACATATTATCTACATCAGAAGACACTTCACTCAACGATAAAAATCGAATCATTTCCCCCGGCCTTTTTTAAAAACATGAAATGGAAAAATTGAACGAGGGAGAATGACTAAGTTCCGTAGTTTTTCTATTGTTATTACCTTTTTTTGTGATATCACGATAGTTGAAGAATGAATCAGACGTCTTCTCGATATTGCTTTATTCAAAAAGTAAAATATTGCGACGAGTCATCGAAACGAAATCCGCGCACCAGAATGCCTCCTATCGAAAATATAAATCTATGATTCATCCGAAATCCATTGCTAGTTTTTCACAGAACTCATCTGAATACGTATTCTTAGTACGATCTAGTCGTGCTACTTTTGTATCGTTCCATTCGAAAAAAACCGGACATCGTAAAAATTCATACTGGATTACATTACGGCGTTTTCGAGAGCGCGTTCGTGAAGGGGATGGCCCTTTTTCACATCGACAAATTAAAACTGGTGCTATGATTTGTGAACGACTGTCACACTCTATCATTTATTTATTCACGCACATGTTCGGAAAGCAGCAGAACCATGAGATAATGATGGAGAGCACTCAACGCAGCGAGATAGGTTTTTAGTTGTAGGGCATCCGAATATGAGAAATTTTAGTACTGTAGAATCTTGGTAATAACAGAAAAATTGTTCATTTGTGAAAAATGTGTTTACATTTATTAAATGAAAAGTTTCGATGATTTTATATGACGATTTTTATTTTCATATTACACGTTTTTTTTATAAAGTACATTTGGGTGGAAGTTCGTTCGAACACCGTTCGATCAATCGCCCTGAAAATCGGCATGTGTATGTATTTTTTTGTCGAGAAGGTTTTTGTATCATTAAAATCATTTTGCAACTGGATCCGACGCTAATTTAATATGAAAAAAAATCAGTATGAAGAGTCGAAAATCTATCGTTTGATGAATTTAGTTGCCTCAGTTACGCAATTCATAGAATCATATATATCAGTCAAAGTACTAAGTCTAAGATTCGACGATATGCTGCTATGCTTTTGTTTTAATGAATTTAAATTAAAAAAATAATTTAATTTAAAATTTAAGTCCCGAGCAACGCCGGGTACTATCCGCTAGTAAAATATAAAATTTATACAAAAGATATAACTAAGAAATCTCAAGACTAACCAATTAACACATTCCTTAAACGAACCACGACTCTACTGTACCTCAACAACAACAAGAGCACAAACGCATCAGTTTTATGGACGTTTCGTCGCTGATCGCGAGAGTGATGCTTCCTTAAATGGAGAAGGGCGCGTTCCCGAAATAAATGAGCTTTCGTTTAGTGCTCCGCCCTCCGAGACCCAATAAGGGCATCCCTCCAAAGGGTGGAAAGCCCTCCTTTTCCGTATCCTCCGCATCAATCTTGGCGGGCTGTGGCTTTGTTTTGTCTTCGGATCCACGTCTCCTACGCAGCCCCACATCTTCGTTATTTATCCGTTGAATTACGGACGTGGTGTAATCGGTTTTAACACATCCGAATACCTCTTATTTACGGCCGGGACGTGTGGAGGATTCGGCATCTTCGGAGGATTACATGCCGTTGCATGCTTAGTGTGTGAGTTTGTTTGCTCTGTTTTGCTTTCGGTTCTACGGTTGGGAATTTCTTATTGGATTCTAGCATTGGAGGAATTAAAAAGTGAAGCAATGATAGGGCCGATCGTAATGTGAAAATTGGATACTTTTTCGTAAAAGATATTATTTTTTATAAAGGATGATTTTTCCTCGAGGAGGACAACGGTGGATAGAATTTTAGAGGAAAAAGTTCCCAAAAGAAGGATAATCCTCCTCAAAGATGGACGTTTGATCATCCTAGCACTGGCCATATGTCCTTAATTTAAGATGATAGTCCTTAAAGTTTTTTTTTTAATTGCTTTTCATTTTGTGAAGCTGACTATCATGTTAAGAAAACCCAAACTTAACACAATTTCAAAAGTTTCATTGATAAAATACGATATTTAATCTGGGTACCTCTAATACACCAATAATAAACGAAAAAATTCGCCTGTCAGGCTAATTTCAATTTTTAAATAATCAAAACCCTAGGTTGTAATTGTTAATAAAAATCATCTTCACATACTAAAATATAAGCATTATATGGTAAGTATAATACGAAAATAACGGTCGGTACGTAGATTAAATCAATTAGATTTTATGTATTTTTCATAATACATTAACTTGCAGGATGTCCACTTGATATATGAAGGTGGAACTGGATTTGATGTATTGAAAAAAGGGACAGTTCAAAGGTAAAAAGGTCAAAGGACCTACAGGTATTACTGAATACCGAAACATAAAAATGTCAAGAGATAAAAGTCAATGGAGAGAAAAGGAGTGTATACGCTTAGAATTAATGAAAAGGAAAAAATATACGCACACAAGAACCCACCGTTAGTATCGTACAAAAAAAAACGTACACGTACATTTAAGATGAAAGATAACAACCCGACAAAAAAGCATCCTTAAACAACTCACCATTGCGTGGCCAGATCTTTAGTTTCGTCCAACCCTGAAGGAGTGGCCAACGTGTCCGTGTCCCCTCCATCAGTGGCCGAAGCGTCCTGCTGGACCCTCGGCCTCTCGATCGTCGTGACCTCCTCGATATCCGAATCGATCCCTTGCGCGAAGTCCATATAAAAAGAGTCCCTCGAGTCGCTGGACCCTCGCCGCAGCTTCAGCGACAAATCCGGCGAGCTGTCCTCCATCCCGAACTTCACTTCCCGAACATCGCGAACCACAAAAAAGTCGAGGGGGGGACAGAGACGGCGCTAGCGCCGGTCAATGGAGCGGAGCTTTCTCGTCCTTGTCGTGCACCGCGCTACTGTTTACGTTTTGTTTCGCGCATTTTGACCGAACTTCACTTCCCGAACATTCAAACGGCGAAAAAATCGAGGAGGGACAGAGACGGCGCTAGCGGCGGTCAACGGAGCGGAGCTTTCTCGTCCTTGTCGTGCACCGCGCTACTGTTTACGTTTTGTTTCGCGCATTTTGGCGGGAACGGGCCGGCTGGGGGCGGGGCCGCTTCCGGGGGGCCGCGTTTGAAAGTGGCGCGCGCGCTCGCGTTGACATTGGCGGGCTGTGCGCGCTGCGGCGACACGTGCGGGCGCCGAGGAGCGCGGCTCGCGTGTGGCGACGGGGGCCCGTCCGGGGTGGCGGGGAGGCGGAGGGGGTGTTGGGGGTGCTCGCTTGTCACGCTAGGGGTGTTTTCGGCGAGCTGAGTCTACACTGGGTTTTTAGTGTTAAGCAAGTGCTACACTTGGACGTTTTCACATAATCTACCGTCTTTCTCCGAAAATAAGACCCGGTCTTATATTAATTTTACACTCGAAAACTGCACTAGGTCTTATTTTCGGGGTAGGTCTTATTAAAACCATCCTTTGAAATCGTATTAGGTCTTATTTTCGGGGAAACACGGTAGGTCGACTTCACTCCTTTCACATTGGGCCCCCACCTGAAAAAAAAGCTTGGCTATGCATTTGGAAATAGTTCCGTCACTTTCCAGATGACACAGCCGGATCGAACCGTCTGGAAAGCCATATAGGTCGACTTCGCTCCTTTCAAATTGGGCCCCCACCTGAAAAAAAAACTTGGCTATGCATTTGGAAATAGTTCCGTCACTTTCCAGTCAACACAGCCGGATCGAACCATGTCGAAAGCCATACAGGTCGACTTCACTCCTTTCAAATTGAGCCCCCACCTGAAAAAAAAACTTGGCTACGCATTTGGAAATAGTTCCGTCACTTTCCAGACGACACAGCCGGATCGAACTGTCTCGAAAACCATATAGGTTGACTTCACTCCTTTCGAATTGGGTCCCCACCTGAAAAAAAAACTTGGATATGCACTTGGAAGCAGTCCCGTCACTTTCCAGACGACACAGACGGATGGAACCGTCTCGAAAACCATACAGGTCGACTTCACTCCTTTCAAATTGGGCCCCCACCTGAAAAAAAAACTTGGCTACGCATTTGGAAATAGTTCCGTCACTTTCCAGACGACACAGCCGGATCGGACCGTCCCGAAAGCCATACAAGTCGACTTCACTCCTTTCGAATTGGGCCCCCACCTGAAAAAAAAACCTGGCTACGCACTTGGAAGCAGTCCCGTCACTTTCCAGACAACACAGCCGGATCGAACTGTCTCGAAAGCCATACAGGTCGACTTCACTCCTTTCAAATTGGGCCCCCACCTGAAAAAAAAACCTGGCTACGCACTTGGAAGCAGTCCCGTCACTTTCCAGACGACACAGCCGGATCGAACCGTCTGGAAGGCCCCCTCGCCGCCCCCCTGGGGGCCCCGGGGGTGCGCCTGCGCCCCCCACTTTGGGAGGCGTGCGTGCAGCCGTCCAGTTTGGCTGGCGGCCGCGGCGCCGCAAGACGCCCGCCGCCTCGCTAGCGCATCGGCCAATCGATAACGCGCCCTAACGCCGGCGGATAACGGCCATATTCGCGTGGCGGCGCCGCCTGTGTTCGGCTCGGGTTTAGGCGCTTTGGGCGCCGCGGGTTTTTGCGCCGTTCGTTCGTTTTTTATTTGTTTTTTTTTATGTAGATATTTTTTTAATGTGGATTGAATGGGGATGTTGTTGGTGGATGTTGTGGGTCCTATGACATATTATGTTGGTGGTTCTTAATCTTTTTAGTGAGTCGCGCCGCTTTGAATATGAATATAGGTTGCACATTGAAAATTGTGATTCGATTTAGAAAATTGTGATTGATACATTTATTACAAAATATATTTATTCAAAAAACATGTATTGCTGTGACATGACAGGAGACTTCCAATTTGACATAGCGGCTTAGAAAAATACAATAATAAAAAAGAAAACAAAAAAATACATATACATAAAGAGGTACTATTATACTAAGTTTAGAGATGACCTGAATTTTGATTTCCTAACCTAACCCATAAGTGCCCCAGGTGTTAAGTAGGGTTTTTAACCTAACCTAACTTAACACCTAGGGGTTAGTTTAGATTCGGTTAGGTTAGGTCAAAAAAAATCAGTTTAAACTCAAACCTAATAGCACCAATAAAGATATAAATAAATATATGAAAAAATATATATTATGAAATGAAGCAAAAAAATTTAATTTCGTTTTTTTTTATTATTTATATCGTTAGTTTTCTCTCGCACCATCGAAAAAATCTTCCCGCACCACAGGTTAAGAACCAAGGTAGAATGTGTAGATTTGTTTTGAGTGAAAATATGGATTTGAAAGGGATTTTTGTTATGGAAAAATTATTTGATTGCATAGGTAGTGAGATTTTTGTTTTGGTCAGTTTGTTGTAAATTTATTTATAAATGGATGTGTTTTGAAATAATGTTTCCAATAAAATATGGAATTTGAAAGTTTACTTTAGAAATGTAATCCGAAATGATTACGGTTCGGTTATATCGCATCAAGCGTTGCCATGGTAACGGTTTGGTATAAGCGTTACCACAGACCAATTTTTGTTGTCATTATTATGATGATATTATTATCGTTTCCTATTTTTAATATTGAATTTTGACGATACTTTATGAAAACTAACTTTTATAATGCATTTTTTATTTATAGATTCTTCTTTTGAATTTATTCGAAAATCTTTACTAGATTTTTCATCGTCTTAATTAGCAAACTATTAGTTGTCTAGTGCAGGACAAGGTCTACTAAATTTTTAACCCATGCAATTAGATTTTATGTAGTCAGTATGAGTATTAAGTTTTTTTCTGACTTTCACTGATTGATCTTTCTCGAGAACAGAAAAAAACCCAAAGAGTTTTGATTGTTACTGGTTATAATATAATATGTAACTATCGTAATCTCCAAAAGCTGCTTTATAATACGTAAAAAAATATTGCGAAAAGACAAATCATGACTTTTCCAAACCCTTCAATCTTTCAGTTATCACCTTATATAATTTCAATAATATAATAGTCATTAATTTTATTTCTATCGTGGATTATTGCTCCGTACTTCGAAATACTTGTTATTTTCAAACTGAACATTTTATTACAAATCATCATATCGTATATTTTAATAAAATTTCCTTAATCATATATTCCGATATGAATGAATCAAATTTTATATAACCTTGTTTCATTTTCAATGATATGAATCATCATGACCTTTACAACGAATATGTAGGTCGATTTTACTCTTTTTTTTCATATGCAATATATTATAATATAATATTTTCGATTTATCTTCATGTCGAATCGCAAAATTTTTATTGAATACTTTCAAAACGAGATAACTTCATTTTACTATGCTTTTAGTTTCTCGATGTATTAACAAAGATTTATTTCGCCTCGAATTCTATCAGTATTCAATCTCTTATCTCAAAACATTTCAGTAAATGTAAACAACTTTTGTTTGGATAAACCTCGGGTTTTCCGCTTGAAATGACTCGTTTTCAGATTCTCAGAATCGTACCTTCGAAAAGGTTCCATTTGTCTTCAATACAAAACGTGTTGATTCTGCCAAATATATACTGCAATAACATATTTTATTCGTAAAATTTTCGAAAGATTCATATTCGCAGCCTTACGAAACTCGTTCAGATATAATACCCTTATTTGCGTCATAAACATGTACCAGTTCTTCGCCTGGGAATTATTTTACGTCATTATTTTTATCTTCTTCGTAGAACGAGTTGTTTGCGTCACGAAACGATAGTTCTACGTCGTAGAACGTTTACGACAATTTCGTCGTAGTTTATTAGCTTTATTATAACAAATATTGAATAAAATTCATATAATAAAAGCTTGTCACGCTTCTGCGTTTAAAATTCAAGAATAAATCTGAAATTAGTATTTTGCATATTATGAATCATCATCTATTTCAGCGGTTGTCGACTAAACTTAGAATTTTATTAATATGACTCATCGCTACCCTTCTTTTCTATGACTCGTATTTTTCGGGTCAGAATTTTAATACAGTTTTGATCATTTTAATATACTTGGTCAGAATTTATCTAACTTACGTCAGAATAAAAATCAAATGGTCAGAACTTTAAATGAAATGGTCTTGTATTAATTGTGTAACCGGTAAACGAAAAAGGACTTATTTTCGGGGATGTTTTATGATTTTGCGGAAAAAATCTATTAAGATGAAAATTTAAAAAAGAAATTGTTAAAAAGAAAAATTTCTTCATTACGAAAATTTGTAATCACCAATCTCTAGTCGTGATTTCTCATATTTTTAAATTTCTCTAATGTCTCTAGTAAGTAATCAACATTTTTTTGTGTAATATGCATTTTTTACTAGATCTTTTTTATTTTAAAATCAAAAATAATTTCATATGTCTCACACGCCAGAATACAGTACCAAAACCAAAAAAACCAGTACAGATTTACCCATATATAAGCGAATGTACCAGATAGGTGGTATGAATATGGTGGACATTAAACAAAGACTGGACAGCATAAAGGA
>JAOXNN020000036.1:2422857-2499547 GCA_028571205.2 Hydropsyche betteni | reverse complement strand
TGGCTGAGTCCCCTTCAGTGCAGTCTGCGTGAACCCACAGCCCAATGAAGTAGATCTGTACCACATTTTATTTTTTCTGTATTCACTGCAAATTAGACATCTGTTTTCTGTGTCTTCTGTACTGCCATCCTCGTCGTCTTGACATAACTCATCAGTATTCACTTCTGATACAGAAGTATCGTTTGAGTACTGGAAAACTTGCCTCTTTGCTTTTTCGGGGCTCTCTTTTTGCACCTTAGTCTGTTTTTCTTGCAATAGGGTAATAGGGATCACCTGACTCTGATTGCCCACAACTACACCCTACCTACATACCTACTGACGCTAGTTTCGTGTTCGAAAGCGTCATTTGCGCAAACATCTAATCGGCGCGTCGAACCATAATTTTTTTCGTTCCGGTTTTCGGTTACGATTTTTGGTTCAGCTCCGAGTTTTCAAAAAAAAACACGGTTTTGTATCCGGTCAATAATTTTAATTAAAAACGGTCAGGATAAAATCATGAATTGTCAGAATAAAATAAAAAATGTTCAGAATTTAATGACGAAATGGTCAGAATAGATGAGGTTAGGTTAGGTTAGGTTTTTTAATATTATTCTGACCATTTAATATAAATTCTGACAAACCCCGCTAAAATTCTGACCATTCAATATTTATTATGACCGTTTTTGATTAAAATTCTGACCGAAACATGATTAAAATTCTGACCAAAATCGTATTTAAATTCTAAATATTTAAATACACTCGAACCTCTTTTTGAGCGACTTTTTTGTGCGAATTCAGACTTGGGCGATTTTTATTTAAATTAAAAAAAAAATCGCACTATATGAACGTACATGTACAATGTAATAATGTCATTAAGAGAGCGTTGTTCACATATTGTACTATAATTCGTATAGTTAAGCTTATAATGTACTGGGTCTTGGTTATGGGGGATGTTTCCGTTAAGCCACTGTGTGTTTCAATGAAAATTTTGAGCGTGCTCTGAACTCGGAAACCACTTATAATTAAAAATGTGCCGACGGGCTTAAGCCTGGGAATTTTGGAAAAGTCCATCGATCAGATAATCAAAATGAAACATTGCAATATGTAATACACTAACAGTTAAATTAATCTAAAAGAAATTTAAAATTGAACCAAAATATGAAAAATAAATACGAAAAAATGCTTTTTACACGGATCCAGAGTTCTGACTTACGAATAAAATCCAGTTACTCAGAATCCAGAATCCTTCATCAAAAAAGTACTTTTTTATATAAAAATTTATTATTTCCCAAATTTCCAAGTTCAAATCCGATTTATTCCCATTCGTTAAAAATTCCCGTTTTTACTCATTTCTTCTCATAATAACGCACTGCTCCAAAAGAACGACGACGAATCTAGCTTATACATAACTTCTAAAAGTTTGAAATGTGTCAAATAAACTTTTTTTGTGCGATATTTTTTTTATAGCAGTATCGAAGTCGTCCGATTTTTAAGATCCCACGGAACGCATCTTCACTTTTTCTATGTGAAAAATACCTTTTTTCGCGCGATTTGCCACAGAACGCATCCACCGCACAAAAAGATGATCGAGTGTATTAGCCAATAAAAAAATATATTTTCACCGATGGCAAGCCTGCTAAAGTAAACCTGAATAACCTGCTCCGTCCGCCAGTGCTGTCTTAGTTTTGGGCGGGGTAAGATCGACGTCGACGCGCGTGTCGAGCAACCTCCGATCCCCAATCGTCCCGTTCAAAAGGTAGGCTCTCCTCGGGCCATTTTCGAAACCCACCACCGATTCCGATCCGTATCCCGTCGAATATCCATCTGGACAACGGTCCGATATCCAGATAGCGACACCTTGAACAACCTTATTAATTGCGGAACCTTTGCACCGATCTCTGACTTGTGACCTTGAACACGCGAAAACTGCAAACTTTTGCATAAAGTAAAACCGTTGTGCAATAATTAACGTCTTCGTTATAGGCGGCGGTCGTTTTTCGCAGTGAAAGTGAGATGATTGCGCATAATTTCACCGAAAACTGTACGCGTTGGACGATTTCGTTGATTTCGCCTTTCCACGATTTCTTTTCGTGGTACTAAAACGGTATCGAGCGATTTTCAGTTTGTAGATTCATGTTCGTTTACTGAAACTGTGATATTCGTGTTCAAATAATGTATATACTGGAACTGTGTAATCTTCATGTTCAAATAGTGTCTTAATAATAATAGTACTTTCATATGATGCAAAGTACTCCACGGTTCTATGATAAAAACTTTTATAAAAGTTTTCGCAGGGAGGTATCCAGGATTTTTTTAGGAGGGCCAAAACAATTTTTTTTACATATCTGCAATATAAATATGCTATTATTTTTAATGTGATTTTTGGTGTTAAATGAATTTAGATATACCATGATTATGAATATTTTTTTAAATTTAAGATATTTTCATTGATATACATGATTCGATAATATACAATGGAAATCGTTCAACACAAAACTGTGACCAATATATTTTTTCGTTGCTTTTAATATTACATAGTATTTTGTCGTTTCATTTTGTGTTAACTGATTTTTTACGTTGAGCGTTTTCCACTGAAAATAGGTCATAATCAGAAATTACTTCAGTTATTTATTCTTTGTATGATGATTAGATTTTCTTTACAGATCCAATATGAGTGAAAACAGCAGTACGCCTAGGACTGAAACCCCTCGCGGGTTTGAAGCTCTAAAAGCTCATGTCATAGCTAACAAAATAGACGTAGCACTATGGTTGACTAGGGTATTTACTCTGATTTTCTGCCTTGGCTATTTCATTCCAATATTCAAGTACGTTTCTTTCTTTTACATGTTTTCGTTCAAAACGGTTCGATTTCTCATTTTTGTGAATGGTTTTCTTTTCAGTAATCCTAGCAACTCTTATTACAAAGCTTTAATGTCGAGTGCTGCCACGAGTGCGCTACGTTTACACCAGCGACTTCCGAGAGTAGCGCTGACGAGAGAATTTTTAAGCGAACTGATGATGGAAGATTCTTGTCATTACTTAATGTTTTCAGTGATATTTTTGTATGCAACACCGATTACATGTATCCTTTTATTAACAAATTATATAAGGAAGATTATCAGAAACTTATCTGTAAATTATGATGATAAATTTAAACCGTATATTTACAACTATTAATGATAAGATTAAGATATAAAAATTAATAATCTTTTACTGGTTGATATTGAAATATTTTCTCGGGTACTTAAAAACCAGTTTTTGCAAGTTATTTATATTCAAGTGATTTTTTTCCATATGTGTTCTTGCGATAACTATTTAAATATTTTCTTTAACGAAATGTTATAGTTGTTATTATACCGGTTGGGCTTTTCGCTATTCTTCATGCCGCCAGTTATTCTTTACAACTTTTAGATGTAAGTTTTTTTATAAACCATTTCAGTAAATCTTGACATACTTTTTATTTTTTTCAACTATTTATTTTATGTTTAACAGGCTTTGGGACAAAATTCATGCTGGTTTTTACGACTTGTGATATCACTGGTAGAATTGCAATCTCGCAATATCTTAAAAATAGTGTCACTTTCTGAAATATTGCTAATGCCAATATGCGTAATTATGATATTTTTGTAAGTAATTCACTACCGATGTATTATATATGATACAAATTTTTTTAATTTATATATGCTTATTTCAATTTGCAGAGGAAGAGTTGGACTGTTGACTTCGTTTGTGTACTATCACTTTTTGACGTTGAGATATTCGTCCCGGAGAAACCCATACACTAGAAATATGTTCACGGAATTGCGTCAATGGGCTGAAAAAACCTCTCGACACCCATACATGCCGTCAATTTTGAGAAGTATCATTTCGAACATTATCGCATTCATTTGCCGTCTTGCTCCTATGCAGGCAACAGCATAAGAATGAACTTCTGTTCAAAATAAAGTGTTATTGTTTTTCATAAACATTAAAAGAGTATTTGTAAGCACCGTGTCTTTGTTGTACAAAAAAATTGATGTAATACTTAAGGAAATTTTCTCAACACTACATCCGCAGGTGCATTTGAAGTATTCTGCCTATCGATTGATACAATTAAATTTTGATACAAATTATCTTTAACCTCAGAACTGGATACAAATTTATGAATTGCAAACTTATTTATTTGACCTAATATTAATGCTTAAGTTTGTAACATGCATTATAACATGCTGGTCGTCATAATCAACGGATTTTATAATAACTTGAATTATTTCAAGTTAATTCGGTAATGTGAAGGTATATATAATATATTGTCACAGCTATGATATATTTGCGTATTTATGCTTTTAAAGATACGAAACTGTGAATGATTACGTATAGTTGATTTTGACAATTCGGTTTGGATTAAAAAATATTTCATACTCTGCGTACATATGATAAATAAACTCCATTGTTTCATATCATAAATGTATAGCTCTTAAACCATATTTTCAGTTACTATTTTCAACGAAGAATTATTTAGTTTTGACGTTGTGATTTTCATTTATATCCTCGTATTTTAATTTTAATTTTTTTTTAATATTGTTATTTACTTAAAATTTTTATTCCATATTTTTAGGTATTTATATTTTTTTTTACTATAAAGGTCGACCAAATCACATCTAGATTCAAATTTAGAATATGATTTACATCACAATATTGTAAAAAATACTTAGCCAAAATATAAGACTAAAAGTTACGAAAAAATGAACATAAGTACACTTATATAAACTCATTAGTTCGATAATTATGTAAAATTTTTTCACATCCAATACAAATTTTGACCAATTAGTTGTAAATGTATGCATTTTTACTCGTTCATAATGTAGTTTCAGAATTCGTATAGTTTTATGCATAATATAAATTTAGCCAAGGTTACGGGTTGCAAAGGCTTTGCACATTTTATTATTCATAATCGAAAATTATTCAAGACGGTTTATTATTTTCCTTGATTAAATAGTTGCTTGACGTATATGTGATACTTGAAATTAATGAACCATCGACCTTGTCAATCAGAATTAGATCAGTTACTTTTTACTAGTTTTACTATTTTTATTGGTGCTTTACATCGAGTCTAATCGCTCGTACTTCGATGTTCATATTGAAACATTCTAAAACTTGAAAAATTAGTATTTTGATCTCAGAATCAAAATCACCAGAATTATTTACACAATTTTTAATTATATATTAATCGCAAACTGTACATACAATATATTATTTTCATAATTGTTTTATGAATTGTATTTTAGGTGTTTCAATATGTGAATTATGTTATGATTTGCAGTATTATTCATGTATCACATTGAGGATATTCGTTTATCATATTCTTTCTTTCGATAATTTCAAATGTTATAAAACTTAATGACTAAAGTGTTGTAGTAACAGTTTTTTTTGTATTTGGTTTGTCATTAATGTCGTTTTTTTATGTAATGTTAGCAAAAACTGTTGGTGGTTGTATTTAACAAAATATGCTCGAATCAAAAATATTATACACACTGAGCACTTGTTTTCAAAATACGCGTGTTACCACGTTTATATTGTTGGAGTATAATAGAGGTTTGGTTATACAAATAAATTTTGTACAAAATAACTTCAACAATATTATGTTTGTTATTATTAACTCACATATTGTGCATTAAATATATTTTAACATCAGACTGTTTTGATTTTAGTTACTGTAAGTAATATTCATAAGTAATAATTCAATCAAATGAAACTAGATAAAACATTATCGACATTTTTATTTCTACCATCGATTTGGGTGAAATATACATAGTAATTTTTTTACTTAAGTCATTGTTTTCAAAACATTTTTTGTTTAATTTCAACATGAGAATGTAAAATCTATTTATGCATACATTTTTCAGTCCATTTATTGAGATTGTTAAAAATTATAAAATATGTTCACTTTCGTGAAAACATTTCCACAACCTTTCGAAAATAATAATCCTATGTTGATAAAAAAATAAAAACAAAAACACCAATTCTACACAGAATTGTAAGTCTTCTCAATAAAAGCCTCGATCAAAGTATTATCTCGTGCTGTACACAATATCAAGATTAACAATAATTTCTTCAATTTACATTTTGTACATTTGAAAGCTGAAAACTGCAAATGTATGTAAAATGAATAAATGATCAAAGGATCATGAAACTAAAAAAAGAAACCAAAACTTATGGCACTTGCGAGATATTACTATCAATATAAAGAATTTTCCGTTGCAAGGATTGCAATGACATGAAATTTACTCAATAATTTAAATGATAATTATTGAACTGACAAATCATGTATGCATACTGTAAATTAAATAAGTAATAAACATTTACCACCAATTTACTTCATCGGATGAAGAATAAAGCGTTGATATCAATTTTCACTTAATAAATAGGGGTCAATTTTATGTTATCAGGTAGAGAAAAAATTGACATTAGTTTGTCAGTTTTATCGCTTAATGATAGATTCTCAATATTTATGTTTTGTACAGATTAAATTTGTGTAAGTCAACCGACACAAAAAATCAGTTATTTATTAGTCACAGCTTTGGAATGCATTTTAAACATTCGTATAAGATTTTCCCTTGATTTTGGTAGCACATGTATTTTTCAACAGTTTCAAAGCAGCAGCAATGGCCTAATTAATTTACAAGCATTATGTTGCTTCTTGAATGCATAAACAGATCTTTCAAATTTAAACATTTAAACGACTCACAAGTTTGCTGCGTTTACATACAAACGATTTTCATGTGAGTATTATTGAAAGTACTTTAATTCAATTTTCATTTTGATAAGTGTTTCTTTGGGATTCCTTTAAGTTACATCAAATCGTTTCTGCATTCAAAATTTATCCTCATATACTCTGAAGATTATATAAGGTTCCTATCACCTTATTATTCCCTTTTGAAACATACCCAAACTTAAAATGTTTCTTGACTAGATCAAATAGAGTGAACAATTTCATTAATTCTAAATAACAGACATTCAATAGGATCGAATGCACAAAAACAATATATAAAAAAAGAAATACTTTGCAATTACCAACAAAAATTAGTATTTTAATAAAAAATTAAGATTTTTTACCAACAAAAAAAACTTAATGTTGAACATCTGACCAGCAGATCAAGACTAGAGCCATTTATTTATATACATTTTGAATTACTCATTGATAGTGACCAGTATGGCCGTGACCGTTGAGATCAGGATTATTTCCGTCGTAATTTGGATTGTTCGTCCAAAGGTCCATCGATGAGCCACTGGACCATATGGAATTCAACGAGCGATAAGGATCGAAAGGGGACAGATTCTGAAACGGGAAAAAATTACAATACCGACACAATAATATGAATATTTCAATGTTAAAAATCAAATAACCTGTTGAGGGGGGATCGGAGGTTGTTGAGCAAACTGCGACATGTTATACGAGTTCGGTTGACTGGGCGGAGTATTGTTTTGAATATGAGTATGCATGCTCGAAGATGCAGAATTGTTTCCGGTATTGTTGTAACCCCATAACCATTCAGCCGCGCCGCGATCGCTGGTCGAAACTGTTAAATATAATATTTGCATTGTAAAAAATGTGAATTATAAACTATTTTTTATTATTAAACTGAAAATTACTAGAATTTTCACTATTGGACATCTGAATCTGTGCATTCATCATCATTGGATTATTTTGAGTATTATTATTGGCGATGGGTGAGCTCATTGGCGAAGGGTTCCATAGATTTTTAGAAGTATTCCAACCCATTTTGTTATCTATAAATTATAAACACCATTATTCATATATATTCAAACAAAAAATCTGCTATATTTCCAAAACAATACAAACCTTCATAAAAATTTCTCGTATTATTGTAATCAACATCAAACACGTCATTATTCATTCCTGACATATTGTTAACATGTCCCATAATATCGTTTGAGACTCGATCCCATGGATTTATTTGAGGATCAAAGCCATCGATCGACGAAATTTGTGGACTTCCCGGATTCAACATAGACATATTACTATTTGTAGCCAAATCTAAAAGATCTGAACTGGATGGAATTTCTAACGCGTTGCAGCCCACGGGAGACAGTCTGAGTCCATAATTATTATGATGTACACAAGGTTCGTAAGAATTCATGTTCAACTGATTCGATTGCATGTTCATGTTACTTTCGTTCAAATTTTGCATCACTGGAGCAGCACCGATATTAAATTGCATTCTCGATATGTTGCTGTTTCCAATATTATTCATTGGTGACGAACCGATAGATCCGTAATTAACGGGTGTTGTGTTTCCGTGATTGGAAATGTTCATGTTACTTTTCGGAGTCAAATCTGCTATATTCTTATAATAAGCAGAATTGAGAAAGTAGCTATTGTTGTTTACAGAATGTATGTCTTCCGAAATATTTTGAGGATGCGAATTTACTTGGACATTAGATACGAATTGTTTGACTTGATTGTCGGAAGGCGACTCGGACCATGAATGTTTTTTAGAATAGAAGTTAGAACCGATAGGACCGAGATCTGAAGTTTGTTTGATCGGTGGCTCTGATTTTCTATTTTCATCGGTAGAATATTTAATTGTGTTATGAGACTGATTGCTACTTCCGTGTGTTACTGATGGTTTTGGTTCAGATTTTCTAGAATCTTGAATTTCCTTTGGATGATTCACAAAGTTTGTCGAATACGAATGTTCGGAACGAGCAACCACGTCACTAAACGATGCCCTGTTTTCCCAAACGGTGCTGATAGCTGGAGGAGTACTAGGCGAACTTCTAGCGATACTGAAGGAATTTGTTGTATGGAGATTATTAGTATTATCCGATTTAGAAATAAACACAAAGCTTTTATCGAGCGATCGCTTCTTAGACAAAACCTGTCTCTCCCTTTTCTGATTACTTTTTGAATTTTCTTTTTTGTTCACTTTTGTTGCAGGATTAGTGTGTTCGTACGAACTATGATTTGAGTTTTTGTTATGCTCGAAAGATTTTGGCTTTTCAGTTTCAGAATTTGATTTAGCGTTATGAGAATTCGTAGAATGTTCCTTATTTTTGGTCCATCTTGGGTTAACTTCAGTATGTGTAGGGTTGTGATGATTTTGTGACTTATTATCGTATTCTTCATCTTCTCCATCACCTTCATAACTGTCTTTTTGTACAGTGCATTTTCCTTTTTTGTTATTAGGTGCACTTCCTGTTTTTTTACTATTATTACTAGTGACACTTTTGTTTGAAGACGATGTTGAATTATCATTTTCTTTATCTGCATCGCCGTTATTTGAACTTTCAGTAGTTGTAGACGATGTATCTTCTTCACAACTATGAGACTGAGGCGAAACACATTTTAATTTATTATGTTTTTTATTGTTCGTGTAATTTGTTTGATTGTTCGAATCGGGAGTTTCATTTACTGCATTAAACGTATTTGAAACTTTTTTAGGTACTTCTTGTAATTTGTTTGGCTTTTCTGTATTAACAATTTCCGTAACGTTGTTAATGTGGGATTTTTGTTGCTCACTCGTATCATTTAAATTACTTTTTGAATGAATTTGATTTTGCTTTAAAGCGCTCATCATTGAATTTCTCGTAAAACTCTTCCACGAACTATTTGTGGCAGGTTCTTTCACAATTTTCTTTTCTTTCAAAGGTAGCTCCTGATCAACGTTTAATTCGTTTGCTGTGTCAGATGCATTAGAATTTCTTTTATTCAATTTTTTCCTATTTCGAATGTTAGTGTTTTGATTAACATCTTCGTACTTATTATTGTGATTGCTAGATTTGGACTCATCTGTATATATATTTTCATTAAAATTCCAATTAGAAACTTTGTAATTTGATGGTTCTTTAGATTTACTTTCAGATGAATGTGGACAGCAATCCCACGCCTCCGACTTTTTGTTCATATCCATTCGTCCGATAGCCCTTAAATCGAATGGAGTATGTACCATATTTGGATCTCTTACACATGAGACAGACATGAACGTCAATATTTTATATGATTCATAGCATCCAGCAAATAAAACGCAAAAACCAATTCCAATAAGGAGTGTTGACGTCAAATTATGTAAAGTAATTTCCCATGTAGGCCTTCTTAAAATGGCAGCACACTTGGAGGCCAAAGATACTGGTATTGACGACACTAGAGTATAATTTACATACTCATTCAACGAGGTTTCCAAAATTAATAACCTTTGAACTTTAGTCAAGGTGAAGTCAGGAGTAAAAGCTATATCTACTTTATGAGTACCGTTTGGTAATAATTCAAAAGATTCACAATTTAAAACTCTAAATCCGTAACCTTCACACTCGATATTATTTATAAAAAATCGCGTAACTTTCACAGGTATAACTCCAGTATTTCTAGCGACAAACGTTCGTTTCACTGTAAAATTTGGCGGTGCCGTAACTTTTTTGTTTTTATCCCGATCACAATCTTTCAAATGTTTTTCTGTTATATCGAAAAACAAAGGTGTCGAAGATCCTGGTTTTCTATTACCGAATTTTAAACTTGCAATGACACCTTCTCCTGTCAATCTCAAAGCTTCGATTATGGTCAAATTGTTCCTAATAAACAAAAACATTGTGTTATAAAAATATACAGAATTTGATTAACTAAACATGTAAAAAAAAATACGGACCTTATGTACAAAACTGAAGAAACTTTTTTCGGATATAGAGTTAAGAAAGCAACGGTGATATTCTTTTCCTCGCCTGGGGGAATGATGAATAAACGTGTATCAGACTGGGGCAATAAATGAGTTGGTAACTGATACAGTTCATCGTTTTGTTGCGTATTCAATATACTCTTTTTGCTATTGCATACTCCTTTAAATTTATCACATTCAGAAAGTGAATCTTTATCTACGTCAGAATTTTGAACTTGAGGAAAATAGAAAGCTTTGTCCGATGACGAAGCACACCACTCTTTATTAGGGCATTCTGGCGGCTTTAATCTGAAATTCGAATAACATTTTATAGAAAAAAATATATATAAACATAAACATAAATAACGACATTTCTCACTTGTTGGGAAAAAATCTAGAATTTTCATCTTCATTAAGCATCCAGTCTAATATGAGTTGTACTACGATAGGTCTTGTTTGTGATGGATTTACTATATGAAAATTAAAATATGTTGGTCGACCAACTTGAGCCAAAGGAGCCAGCAATGTAGACGTACCTTTATACAATACTGGCCAAGAAAAAGGTATGCTGGTAGACAACATGTGATTTCTAACCTGTTTTTAAGATAATTTAAATTGGTCAAATTTTTATAAAAATAAAATAAAGTAACAAAAAATTCTGAAAATATATTTACCTGTGTAGTATCTAACCTAATTGAAATGTTTGTATACAACGATAAAGAAGTGAGATTCAAGTATAAATTATATCGTGAATTTATCAAACGTAAATCCAATTCTAATGTGTCAACTGGCAAAGTTATTCTTGATATCCATTGTTGACCCACTGAAATAAAGTTGTAATATATTTAAATTTTTTCAAAGATTCAATCCGAAAGTAAAAACCAAATACCAAAACTTTACCTGTAGTGTTCAAATCGAGCCCCGTGTAACATTTACCATCACACAATATATACGGATCGTAATACAGCCAACCTATTTTACTGAGTGACGAAGGAAATATAGTAGGAGACGCGGCTTCTATGCTGAAGATATCACTCTTTTTTATGTCATTAATATTTCTGTAATAAAGCCGACGATCATATGGAACGGCCTCAACAGATATTACGTCCATATCAACAGGAAATGTTGATTTGATTTGAAGTTGAAGAGAGCAAATAGTTCCCTATAACAAAAATAATTAATAATATAGAATAATATTATATATTAATACTAGCGGTAGTACCCGGCGTTGCTTGGGTTCCCGATTGTCGTTCCCAGTTCCTTATTCCCGATTCGAACACGTATTCTGCACACACCGGTGCACCGGTGCAAAATTATTGCATTTTTGTTGAATTAATTAAATTATTGTTTATTTCTAAAATACATGCAAAAATAAAATGCCCCTGATTGTATGCAATCTTCACAACACAATTGTCAGGCGAATTATGGAGTGTATTGTCATTTTTCGTAATTTTTTAGCTTTTCTTTAAGAATTTTCCTATTATTTTTCTTCATAAACTACCCCTTAGTTAAGGCGAATAAAAGAAACAAATAAATACATAAATCAGTCAAGCAGTTTTTGAGTTTAGTCCAGATTAAATACCTGCCACGATTCATTTTTATAAATAAAGAAGATTATAGAATTAATATTCTTCATTTTGTGCACAAATAATTAACTTAATTTCATAGAATTTAAATAAACATTAATGAATATCTTCTAACCGGAAAACAATCTTCAAATGTCGACGGTACAGACTGTGACAGCCGACCGCCATTGGCTGCGGTTAACGCCACGGGCACGATCAGCCGCTCGTGCACCGTGGCCACCCAAAATTCTCCTCGTAATGATGCTGCACTCGCAGGCGCTACGACCGAAACTACCAATACAGCACACCACTTGGCAGGTATGCATGTCTAAAATTAAAAGAGATGCACTGTAATAGAAGATTCTTTAAGTTATTCGATATTTAAAAAAAAATACACCCAATCCTCTTTTTACACGGTTTAAGAACTGATTATTTTTTTACACGGATTTTTTATTTTAACACGGTATAAAAATAATAATTATTATGCCACAATGGCAAGGTTCGGTGCAGTTCAATATACTGATATAATTATATATGTTAGTTATTAAATCAAAATCTTCAATGATTTTATATAGCGAAAATTTTTCACACAATAAATTTTTTATAAAGTACATTTTGATGGAAGTTCTATCCAAATATAGTGATGCATCGTATCTCCAATTTTTATATGGTCACCATACATTTTTTTATTTATACGGTAGTCTTCGGAACATATCCCCCGTGTAAAAAGAGGATTGGAGATACTAACACAGGCGGTAACATTAGATGTTGTTCCGGCTCCCAATTCCAAAGCGGTGGGAGGCTGAGCGGAACAACCTAATAATTGCACTGCCGTTCCTGGTAAATCTGCTCCGCTACCTCGTATGCAAACGGGCACTGGATTAGAATTACGTAAAACAAGTGTTGCACGAGTTGTGCTTGAAACGCCTACTAGGCCTAAATCTAAAATGCCCTTGTTTGAAGGTCTTGGGGGAACTGACATCACCTGGAAATTTTAAAGGTTGATATAATACAAAAATAAAATAAAAACGGTAAAAATGATTGTGAAAAATACATACAATATCCAATTTTCCATTGTATATGTAAACAGGTATGACTTGTGATGAAATATTTGTGACTAGAGTTATTTTTGATTCAAATTTTAACGATTTAGTCCACGACTTTAGTTGGATTCTAAACCCGTGCTGAATCGTGTTTACTTTAAAGTCTTGAGGATAGAAAGCACTTATCTGCAAATATAGTGAATGTGAATTGGATACTACTGTTTGCGTAGCGAATTTCGAAAATTAAAATACCTCAAAGTACTTGTCGATCCCTTTTCCGAGTATAAGTTCTGTTGCATATACTCCGACTTTGAATATATTTTTCAAAAGAACCTGCCGGACAACAGTAATTCCTGACTCTGATGATAAATATCGAGTGACCGAATCATCGTTCATAATTAAACCTCCATTCAAAGGTCCCGATGAATACGGAATTTCTATTTTATGATCTTGTTTGGTTGTGACAATTATTTTACCACAACACTGACCAGAATCAAACGCTTGTTTCCCTGAAATCAAATTTAAAAAATTAAAAAAAAAAACAGGATAAAAATTGAAAGGTATATCCAACAAGACTAAAAATATACATTGAAGAGTTATGGTTGCGACGTGAATATCCGGCGGTGAAAAAGGTGGCAACAGCATCTTGGCTGTTGTGAGAACACGTATTCCACTTCCAGAGGTACCATCAGCGTTATCAACTGTAATGGATGAGATTCTAATCGGTTTCGGAGAACTATTACCCATGAACAATCGCACCTAAAATATAAAACAATATAAAATACATCGTATCGTATCGTACTTATTATAAAAACAAAAAATTAAATAAAAATACCTTTTTTGGGGGGTCTCTAGTACCGCCTAACCCAAAATCAAGAAATTGTGGAAGAGCATAAGGACCTGATTCAGTAGACGTTATGACTTCCACAGCTACAACTAACACAGACGATAACACAGATGCCGTCCCATGCAACTTTATTCTAAAAAGTGTTAACTTGTTAGTAATACTTTAACAATATTAGTTATTTATTAAACGTGTGCACTCATACCTGACATACGCTATATGATGATTAGGTGATTCCTTCTCAACAGGTAACTGATGTGGCACAATAGGAGGAGCCGGTGGAGGACTGTACCGTACGGCAATTATCGGACGAGTCGTGTGCGGAGGGAGCAACCACAGGGTCTGCGGCCCTTCCAAGCCTCCACCTGGAAGCTCTAACAAAACGTTGCCACCCGAAGAATACACTTCTGTAATCTAAAAAAGAAACAAAACAAAACAAATTCAAATCTGAAATCGTTCTAAACCGTTGCAATGAGTATAATAATACCTGTATGGGATAGTCGTGAGGATTATGCATGTATATTAACGATGAATACGATGCATTGTGTGGCAAAAATATCCTCATCAACGGCTGTAGACGATATGCACTAGGCGTGCTAGTGCCAGACATCTATGGGACATAATAAAACTAATCAATAAAATGAAAACTTATAAAAATAAAGGGGACAGATTTGACATGCATTGAAAAACAAATGCATTTGCATTTTGCAATGTGTGCATTTTGCACGAACATTGAAATGAGTGCATTAGAAAAAATATTTTGATTATTGAATAAATATCTGTACCTTAAAACGAATAAAAATTACATTAGAATTAATAGATATTAAGGATCAGCAACGTCGGTAACACGAACAGGGCAAAATTAAGGCAAAAAAATAAATGGTCAAGAGTTTTGATCAAAAACGGTCAGAATAAAATGATAAATGGTCAGAATTTAATAACGAAATGGTCAGAATAGGTTAGGGTTCTTAATATTATTCTGACCATTCAATATTTATTCTGACCGTTTTGATTGAAATTCTGTCAAAACATGATAAAAATCCTGTACAAAATCATATTTAAATTCTGACCATTTTAATAATAGCCCAAAATTAACATTTGTTTTGTATTATTTGTGAAGACACATTTTGGTCTGACAATATTGCCATCTCTCGATCATGTCAATGCACAAACTATTCTTTTCATTGCTCATTTTATATTTTTTAATGCTCACTTTATGATGCACAATTTTATTTTTGATTGCACACTACAAATAAAATGATACTCAATACAAGATTCTTTAATGTACCGGAAATAATGCACATCATATGTTATTCTAATGCACAAGTAATTCATTTTAAGGCACAACCTATTTTTTTCCAATGCACAGTTAAATTACACCCAAAAATAAACAGAAAAAAAATTACCATATATTTATGAATGCCTTCAGAAGTGTGAATGAATAAACAAGTGTCTACAGGTCCCTCAATTCTACCGAGGAATACAACGTTAAAAGACGTATTACCGTTCGGAGGAATAACCTGAAAATAATACCAAATTGTAAATTAATATGTTAAAAATAGAAAAATTAACCGATTTCATTTGTATTCAAACCTTGTCTTCGAAAAATGAACTATGAAAGTGCATAGTGTGTCCCGATATGGAAGTGAGATGCACCGTACGATTGAGCTTGTTTGTTATCGTCACACGTTCAATGTGTGGTACGCCGAGCGGACGAGCTCCAAACGTCAACTGCGGCGGCGAGAACGACAATGCATAATTCTCGCTCCCGGAAACGACGACGTGTGAATTGATGTATTCTCCTCCGCCGACGTCGCCCAAAGGTTGCTTAAAATATACCAAACAAATTGTTAAAAACACCTATTACTGAATCACCTCAAAACATGAAACGTTTCCATACCTGATAGCTGACTATAGACATGCCATCCAAGAGCGAGTCTTCAATTCCGACTGAAATATAAAAAAAAAATCATTTTATTGAAACATGAATTGTTTTGATTCATGTTTTATTAAAAAAAATTATTGGTTTTTTATCTTGACGGTTGAAATAAGTAAAACGTGACAAATTTTAATACCACGATAATAAACCGATAACAGAAAACATTTGATTTTCGTCTATAAAGTTTGTATGTTCCTTCTGATGTCGGAAATGTTATGAAAGATTTATCGAACACACTCGATGGACGTCTGAAACTCACAGTCGTGACCAGGATCTTTTCAGGAGGGAACCAAAATACAATTGTTTATACGTATGCAATACAAATATGCTATTGTTTTCCATTTGAAGAATAATATGTACGTAAATTCAAAGAATTTATTCAGATGTATTAGACGTGGGTACATTTTTGTTTTAGGGTGTCATTTTTCAAAGCGTAATTTTATTAATTCGTTTATTTTTCTTATTACCTCAGTCATATTTAATAATTAGTCTGTTAGCAAAAAATGAACTATAGTATTTTTGACTAGAAATGAAGATCGAAACTAAACTAAGATGGAACTGCAATTCAGATCGTAATATATGAAGTTTTTAAAGGATAGAAACCTAAACTAATCAGAAAATCGAGGGCTGTGGACTAGTCGTTGAAATTGACAAAAATGCTTCTTTAACAGTGGATCGAGGAAGCACTCAAACGACACTGAAGTATATTTGATTTGATCAATTTTATTCGAAGACACGATCGAGGCAACGTATTCGAGTTGCCAGCCTCCAGAATGTATGGAACCATAACTGTATACGAAACGACACCTACAAGAAAGTACCGAACTTTCACATCCCCTCCGACACCGGGCACGCTACGAAAGATCCGCCGAACACCTGACGGACGTCCGAAACGTTCCGAGAGATAAGCGCGATGTTCGAACCGTCGCCGCGCTTTTCGATAACCCCGCGCCGACGTTCTGCGGTCCGCGAGATAGCGGCCGCCGATCTGCGGACGGGAAGACGCGCCGCCCGACGCATATGGCGCGCGATCGGAGCCCTAACCGCGGACCCCAATGTTATTGTTTATGAACGCGGACGCGTATCGATTAGACGTCGACGCGGCGTCGACTCTTCGTCGGAGCCGAAAACCGCGAAACGTCAAACTCGAAACGTCAACGCGAAACGTCAAAATCCGAAATGTGGAACACGAGGAAGCGCCGGGGGGGGGAGGGACGGGGAAGGCGACGGGGGAGAGGGTTGAGCGGAGGCGTACCCGTGTCGGCCAGCTCGGTGTGTAGCAGGTGGTGCGCGAGCGCGAGCACGAGCAGCGCCCCCCGCGCCCCCATGTCGGAGGAGCGTCCGTTTTCGGCGTTTCGCGGTCGGCGGGCGTGCGCGCGAAGAGCGTCCGCGTCCGCGCTCGCCAGATGCGCGGCCCCCTCTGCCGCCCGCACCCCCGTGCGTCCCTCGCCGTCCGCGCCACTCTCTTCGGTCGGGGGGGGCAACGTGACGGGCGCGTCAGGGTTGCGTTTTGAAGGGTGCTAGTGTGTAATGTGTAGGCCCGACGTTAATGACGTCGGCTGTGGTTTTGTTAAGAGACGGAAAACGGTGAAATGTGAAAACTCGATTGTGTGAACTCGAAATGTGTACCCGATTTGAATATTTAATATTTGATTAATAAAATCAAAATAGTTAATTTGTTATTTGTTTGCGACATATAGGCGAAGCCAGAGGTAGAAGCTACCCAATGCCCGTACTCGATTTGAATATTTAATTAATAAAACCAGTTCATTTGTTATTGACAAAATTACGACATATGATCATCATCATAAAAAAAATATTTAAAAAAAATTGCGAGCGTCATCCGAACGGACAGATACACAGACAGACACGCAGAAACCCGCTATTATAAATAGGGGTTTTCTGTAGTAAAAGAACGAATTTTTGTAGTAAATAAAAGAAACTCAATTTTATAATTTTGGCGCTTAGCACTATTTACTGCCGAGCCCCTCAATTCTCATTTACCACCTCATGAATTATCTATCCATTGCAAAAAAAAACCGTAGCGAAATCGGCCGCCAATCTCGAACATCAAAGAAACGGGCAACAGGTGCCCCAAGGGGTTGACACGCGAGCACAAAAGAATCGCCAACGAACAAAAGTTAATGAACATGCACCGCATGTTAAATTTCCACACATGCAACTCGTTTTGGCGTATCGCATCGGTGAAAGGTAAACATGACGTTTTATCGCATTTTCCTAGAAACGGAGCGGTATTGATAAAAGGTAGGGGGGGTTGTTGTTTTTCGCGAATTCGACGAGTTTTTATTGATGGTTTTTTCGTTCAGGTTCGAGGGCTGATGTTGGTCAAATTATGTTGAGATTTAATATGGAGGAATATTGTTTCGAGGAATCGTTATCGGTTTTTATGAGTGAAAATCGAAGACAGAAAATATTGACAAGCTTTTCTGTATCAAATTTCATAGAATTCGTAATCATATATTGCGATTTTTGCAAATATCCTGTGTTATATATTATATATATATTTATGTGGATAAAATTTCAAAGTTGAAAAATAATAAGGAAGTTCATTTCCTTGTTACGATTTGTGTTCGTTATAAAATGATAAAGTATAAATTAAAAGTGATAAATTTTGCATAAAATTGAAATTGAATTAAAATTTGTGTAATAATAATTGATAATAATTGAATGGAAAATCATTTGTCTCACATAGAAAGTAAGAAAATTGATGAAATTTTCTTATCAATTTGATCAAGTTATGATAATGGTATCATTACATATAAAATTCTAACAAACCTGAACAGAAAACTAAAAACTAAACTAGTTTGAAACAAGTATATATAAATTATTCGGAAACAATCCATACTTTTAACAACAGGAATAGAAAATTATTGCGAAAATATGAAAAACGATAAATTTCTCGGATTATTAAGCAATCGTCGGTTATTTTTTTTATATTCATCAAATTATTTTGCTATCGTCTACAATAGACCATTAACTTCGACCCCAGGGGTGCGAAAGCCGGAAACCGGAGTCTCACAACTCGACGTTCGATAAAAATGAAACTATACTAGTTCCACGTCTACAATGATATAATATTCAGACTAACGATTCTCAAACTTCATTCTGAATATACAAAAACATTTGAAATAAAACTTAACTTAAAAAAACTTGAAACTTCCAACACTTTATGTTTCAAATATCAAAATATTCCATTGTAGCAAAACCGCAAATTCACCCTCATCTCAACAGCGAATAAAAAATGCAACAAACACAACAAAAGTGAACTGAACATATAAAAAAGAATATTAAGAAACATCGATTGATACAATGTCTAGACTTCTCCATACGATATCGGCGCATTTCCTGAGGGCTGCCGATATCGTCGCGCCCTTTGTAGATAAATCGTTCCCAGTGTCAATATAGAAGTGAGTGAAGTGAGATTGTATTTTTTTCTTTCAATACATCGTCCCGAAATGTGTAGGCTACGGTTTTGTTTCGTTTTCGAATCGTGGTCGGTCAATTGACACGTTTCGAAGAAATCGTAGAAACGAGCAGTTAAAATTGGTAGTGTAAAGTTTATTTTCGAAACCGTATCTAGGCGCCGTTCCGTAACTGATCTTTTTACAGATCCAACGAATAATGAAACAATGCTCTATTACGAATTCAGATTTAGATATGGGTTTATCGATAATTATCAAATCTAGATTTAAAAATTGTTTTTTAGGAAAATCCCGTGTTGATAATTATGATTTTTTTCTTGTATGGGATGAATTATTAATTTTAATTGGGTCCGAGATTAATTTTAGAGGGTGCAGGTCGTTTTCGGGAACCATCATTAAATCCCTGTTATCTTCCTCGTAGGGCCAGTTGGTTGGCGACAGATGGTATAAAATATTTTTTTAGTATACTGATACATCAAAATTTATATGAATGTGTAATAAAATATATTAATAGATAATCATAGTTTATGGCAATAATGCTATTATAGTTTTTGAAGTGATTAAAATCTTATGTTCTTAGTTATGTTATAAATTTAGTACAAATGATAGTAGTACATTTATTTTTTATAGTACATGATAAATTAATTTTGATGTACTAAAAGACATACTCAATAATTGAATTGCAGGATAAAATATTTAAGAGATTCAATAAATATCTGAAAATCAGTTATAATGAGAAAATAAAATAGAGTAATTATTTTTGATAAGTAAACTGAGCAAAATTTTGTATCATATCGAAACAACAGTTAAGGTGCAAGTATTGATCAAAAAATTGTACTTAAAAACCAACTTATTGTTAAATAAACAAAAAAAGACGAAAAAAAAATTTTGTATTCGTGTGAGCAAATATTTAATCTTTTTATCGGAATGTCACACCTATGTAAATTTAAAGTTACGAGAACTGATAAAAGTTATTGGCAAAGCGATTTAACTACCTCACCATCGATAGATAATTTGATAATAATTCAATGTAAACCTAAAAATGACTAATTAATATAAAAAAGTTCATCTTCGAGTTGGAGACACTCATAAAACTGAATACGTGTTTACAATCACAATAAAAATTTCATAAACAGCATTAGAACAGATAATAAAAAAAACCTACTATAAATTACAACAGAAGTCGCCAAATAAATTTGATTACAGTTACATAGGTTTTATCTATCAGGGTCACTTCAAATAATCAGATGGTCTTATCATTTTGTTAAAAAAAACTTTTAGATGTGATTATGTCGAATTTTTCTTATATTATCAAATAAATAATTGGATCATAAGCACAAAGATTTTGGAACATTGTACGACATCATAACGTTTAATTATTCAAGTTTATATTTATTTAAAATATTCTGTATTTAGTATATACAAATAATTTAATTAAAAAAAAAATAAGAATCTTCACGAAAAGTAAGATTTTATGAAAATGTCTTACATATTCACAAACTTTTCAAACGCCAACGAGTCATTTTCATGCGCGTATGAAAGTTGTGAAAATTATTTTTCCAAGAAAAAAAATATTATTCGAACGAGTATACTTTTACAATTAATATTTATGTAGATATATCAAGGAATATATATATACAAAAACGACGGAAAATACTTTCAAAGTCTGAAAAAATTTCGCTAGACGAAGATATTAAAATCTATTCAACCGGACGAACTTTGCAAAGAAGCATGTATTGTGTGTTTTGATCCGATATTATAAATCAGAGTAGACGACAAACTAACTCGAGTATGCTTTGATCGTAAGATTAGTTTGGAAGAAAAAATAGTCTACAAAGAAAATTAATTATATTATAATAATTATCATCATCATCATTGTCGACCCGTTTTGTGCCCACTGCAGGACAAGGTCTCCCCATCAAATATTGGGGGTCTAGGCTAAATACCTTATCCAAGAACCAACCTCGTATCGAACACGCATATATAAAAGATCAAAATCATTACATTATATTTGGCTTCGTCCAAAGCGCAGCATTCATCGTTCAAAACAAGAGCCTCCTTCCTAGTCTGTTCGCATATCAACTTGGTCAACTGGCCATCCTCTGCGAACCATTTCCTCGGATTCTCAAACACCATAGCCCTGAAACGATCGTCGAATCAATCGATTGCCTCGCCTGAACATAGACACGGATACCCACTTGATCTGGACGCATCCCGAGCCAGCCTTGGGCGCCATCCACTGGACTTGCACCTCGGTCTTGGGCAGGTCGTTGGCCTCTTTGACAACGTTGACGCAGTCCTCGTCAAAGGACGACATGGTGTCCGCGAACAGTTGGAACTGGCCATGGGTGAGGGGGCTCGACTGGGCGTTCGGGTCCCTTGGCTCTGCTCCGATCGAGAAACGGGTGAACGTCTGCAGCTGGTTGTGGGTCCTTGCACCGACCAGTGTTACTGTCGAGAGGTGGTTTGCATTTAAATTTGCGTCGAATAACTGGTTATGATGGTTTGATTGTGCAGAATTTGCGTATGTTGTATGGTTGTAGTCCCCATCTATGTGTCATTTGTATCAGTGCTCCGTGACCGGTGTGCTGCGATACAGGTATGCAGTGGTTGAATTCAATGTATTTGAGATTTTACAATTTTTCATAATATTGTCTATTTTTCAAAATGTAGTATAGAATATTAAAAAATGAACCGAAGAAAATAAATAAATTGGTAATTTTATGGTGATACAGTTTGATCGAGATAAATCATTTGAAAGAATTTTTTTCTCCGTCTCCCTTTACACGGAGGCACGAATTGCCATCACCTATATATTTTAGCTTTTGGTATGCCGCACAATTCTAAGAAGAATTTCGGTGTGCCTTTTCACAAAAAGGTTGCGGAGCACTGCTTCCTTCGAAACAACCTTCGAAAAAAACCCTTCCGAGGACCTCCCAACGAAAACACCGTATACTTTCATTCAATCCCATCCGAGTCGAACGCCCATCCGCAACATCCACCCAAATTGACCACCATAACGACCCGTCGACTTTCCATTTCCTCGGCAGCTGACGACGCGTCATCACCATCGCCCCCCGCCGACCCCGCCCCCCGCCCACCCGGGGCACACACACACAACGGATGTACGTGCAAAAAACGAAGATGGAGTGCCCTCGAAGCCTCGAGCCGGTCGCGTCCCTTTGTGTGCTCAAGTCCTCGCGATCGGCCGCACATAATGGGTCAAGGGATGGCGGCGGGGGGGGCCCCCCGGGGGCTGAGCCCCCGCCTGTGGGGGCTGCGGTTCGAAAGTCGCGGAGTTTGCGATATTTTCCGCTTACTTTGTGAGCCTCTTTCGTGGCGACGCTCGAGTGGCGTACGACTGCACCGACGACTGCATTCGTGCTATCTTTTAGTTCGTGAATTATTCATTCGAGGCTTTTTTGTGATCGGGTTTGTTGTGTAGGTTGTCGGAATGGAAAACTGTTTAATTTTTTTTTTCGGAACGAAGAAAATGGCTAATTGATTAATTATGATAGTGAAATTTTCGTATGAATCGTAAATGAGACATATTGTTTGTTCAATAATTATATTTATACTAGTATATAGGTCCGATGTTAATAACGTCGGCTGTTGATAACCATACTATTACGTAATAAAATAAAAATTGAATATGTTTATGCAAAATTATTTTATAACCGCGACATTGCGTGATATAATAAACAAAAATTGAATATGTGCAAACATATTTTATAACCGTGCTCTTGCGAAACGTCTCCAGTATATAAAATTATATAGGATAAGATTATAACCGTTATTATAATGACCATAAAGGCTCAATTCGGAGCTCGCATTATAGCTGTTCTCGTGTAGGGATTATAGCTGTTATATTTGAATGGCATAAAGGCTAAATTGGAACTATAAGTCTAGAGCCTCACCATACAAACGAACACAGACATGTCATCCTTGATTATATATAGGGGATTCAAATATTTTTTCCACTGCGTAATAATCGACGTATTGCATAAGTCAATAGAGACGCTTTCATAAGCATGATATTATAGACGTTAAGTGTACACGCAAAATGACCATTATTATTAGAATAATTTTCAATAATTTTATAGACGCAAAAAAATAATCGTATTGACGCATCGCTTTAAAGTTGCGAGCGTCATCGAACAGACGGACAGACGGACAGACGGACAGACGGACAGACGTACACACACACACACACGCACACGCACACGCACGCACACGCACACGCACGCACACGCACACACACGCACACACACGCACACACGCACACGCGCGCGCGCGCGCGCGCCCGCGCACACACACACACACACAGAAATCCGCTATTATATATAGGGGATGTTTTTCAACATAACATATTTTTAACAACATTATGCATTTTTGCATTTGTCACTTGTATTGCCTTGGATGCGAGTAAATAAAAATAGACAACATGTTTTTTAACTAATTTAATTCTATATGAAATTTAGCTTATTATTTACAAATATTGATGATATCCAATTTTACTTCTAAATACATGAAAGTATGTAAGGAACATTCAGATTTGTACTATACTAGTGGTAGTACCCGGCGTTGCTTGGAACTTAAATTTTAAATCAAATTTTTTTTTTAATTTAATTTTTGCGGACCGTTCCGCTTAGGTTTTTTAATATTATATTTTAGTAGCTATACTTATTATATATAAAAAAAGATTTTAGTATACTTTCGACAAATAACTCATTGAAAATAATATTAATATTTTTTGTTTGTGAATTGTGTATAAATTAAAGTGTTAAGATTTATGAATGAAAAATATTGATTGTCGTATAAAAATGCACATAAATTAATGGTTTATGAATGTTTTCAAATATTTACACAATTTAATGAATGTGATAATTTGAATTTTGAGACAATTTAATGGTTTTGGCTATGTCCCAAATAATTCGTCTATCAATATTTAAATTTTATCATTCAGCAATAAATTTTAAGATACAATCAATGAATTTTAGTATGTATTTATTTAAATTTATTATTCTTCGAAAATAATTTTATATTTTCACGAGTAAAATAAGTATCGAGACTGTTTCTTTCCGTCCTTTATATTTATAACGCGTAAATAAAATAATCAAGATTATTATCTTCAGTAAAAACAAGTTTCAAGGATATCTCGGCTATTTTCATTTTTAAGATCAAATTAAAAAATAAACAGTCAAAGTTAGTTTGAAACGAAATATGAAAAGTCAGAATCAATCGTTTTCAATAAACTTCTCCCCGTACTTAAACATGAAAATTGTTGACAACTTTACCTCGTAACATTTCATATTTTTTTCCCATCCAATATTTCGATCTTCGTAACATTTTTCCACTCGTATCCGAAATTCATTTATTCGAAAAGCCGTGTCGTTTGCAAATGTACACAAAACAGACGCGGAACTGTTTTCAGGCTACATAACACTTTCAGCGATGCACGCTTCAACTTCATCCGACTGATGGGGACAAAGTTTCATCACACACCACACACTCGACGAAACATATCCTGCACTCGGATTAATTTGATTGGAATAAGATTTCACAAAACGCGCCTATTTATCTAACACATCACATGGGAAAACCGGTGAGGTTTTTCCGAATTTAAAACGCACCCGATCGACAAAGAATTTATTTTCGCGCCAAAGAAAATATTGATCTTAATCGTTTCCGTCTGTTGAAATAGAGATAAAAATTTCGCGTACATCCGCATACGATATATATAGAGTTTTTCATTTGCCAATAGTACAAATATAAGCTTTCGATTTTCCGATCTTACTGTGTAAATAAAATCCTTTTGTTATACAGCCGCAATATTTTCATTTACGGAAAAATGTTAACTGGTCGGTTTATTTTATCGCGTTTACTTTTGTTAGATTAAGCTTGTGTGTTTATTTTTGCACGAGTGTGTATTTAATATTTGAAAATAACTCGAATTGACGATAAGACTATGTTAGGACTCGTTATGTTGTAAGTCTTTAATAAGATGAAACGCATTATGTTTCGGATAATATAATGTTACTAGTTGGAAATGCGACGCGTGAAAAATTGCGCTGCATTACTTTCGCAGAATTTTCCTCTCTCTTCAAAGAAAAGTTTTTGACAACTTTGTGCATGTATGATGAGGAGAGGTCTGTTAAACTCATAGACCACATCATATAGAACAACTATGTGTCGTCTGAGTTCCAAATAGTTTCCCTCTGAAGTTTCCAAAATGTAAAATCGAGATCCGCAGTGTAAGCGATGGATACATTGTGTACATTGTCTTAAATAATTCATCGATCATTCTGTTGATCTTTCAAAGCAAAATGAATGCATTCGAAAAACCCACGTTACTTCTTTCTGGTTTTATTGCAAATCGGCAGATCGTAAATTTTAAAATACTCGCGTTTTTTTTCATTCGAATCGTTTCGATAATTACGTAAACGTTACGCACTAACAGATCTTTTAATAATTATTTATTTATACAATTTTTTTGCCGTCTCATATATATGTTAAGCACAAATCGTATCTAGGGTTAATTGTTAATTTGGTTATGCGAATTGAAGACATTATGTATGCTGATCGTAGCGACATACACACTGAGTTGGGTCAAATTTAATTATGAATATTCAGTCGCTGTGTTTTATTATATTCATATATGGCTAAAATATTTGTCTAAAAATCACATTTTCAATCTTTGCGATGTACTGCAGATTCAAAGTTATCTTTTTATCTTTTAATTTGTCCGAAGCGGAGTTTTACAACGATTAGTTTTCGTGACACAGAAACTAATTATTCTCAGTGGATGCGAGCAAATTTACCGAGCGTAAATTAATGCCAAACTAGTTGTATAACACTTACACGCAAAATTAATGAACCAGGAAATTATTTAAACGTATTTTTCTCTTTCAAACTCTACAACGACTATTATGCAATGGATCCGAAGCTAAAATTGGGCGCACTTGCACTCGATCGTCGCGTTTTAATTTTAGCCATCGACATACACACACTCATTACCCATTATGTAAAATTTAAGGTGAAAAACATACATAGAACAATCCTACTTTGCATAAAGCATGCCTGAAATTTCTCACCTTCGAAAAACATTTCCTTTGACTTCGGCCCAGCGACATTTTTAATATCTGACACTTCGCAGTCGTGACTACTGCTTTTTTTCGCATTAGGGTCTTTTCGCAATATTTCAGGGATTAGTTTTTTCGCTTTTCGTAATTAATATGACGAAGTTTCCGATGGGCTGTCGAAGGCGGTGCCTTTTGTTCGAATGAAAATTCATTTATCGCGAACTGCGACACAATATTCCACTCGTGCTTACATATTCGCTGTTATGACGAAGTTACAAATTAGAAAAGTTTCTTAAACATGTATATCGTTGCGATTTGATGAGTTTTTAGGATTATGTTGTTGTGTTCAAACGTCTAGGATCTTAATTGAAAACTATGAATAGATGTGTTTAATTTATTCTTAGTACAAATGATACGTCTGAAATTTTATGTATTCGAAACATCGATGTATATCACTACGATACTTTAAGTGATATTATTATTTATAAATGAAGTATGATGAATAAATAGATAGGTATAGTGGGCAATAAACAGATTTTTATTACTCAAATTTATGTATGACAAGAATAGCTTGGATGGCGAGTATTTTTTATGGAATTTTTCGTTTGACTGTGTCATGTATCTAAATAATATTCGATATTTTCATATATTCGCAAATGCCAATATTTTTCGATGCATACGCGAACGTTTTCAATTCATCAAAAGAATATTATTGATTATTCATGCGGAAATCAAAGACGTTTGATGCATGGCGACAACTTTTTAACTTTGGTAAAACGGCAATTCTTTTTCACGAACATAGTGAGAATACAATAAAAAATATTTGAGTTTTTCACAATGCAAGTTATATTTAAATAAAATTATTGCTGTTGAAGCTCGTTCGAACATAACATGGTCGATAAAAGCTAATACGTGTGATAAATTTCGAAAATGTTTTATGCATGTCTAATATTGTATTTATTTTACAATTCCGTTTGGATAGATTTCAATGACGATAGCCAAAAATTTTTAATTTTTGAAAATTATTGGCATTCAATGAAGGTTGGTTTATAATGTTATTCAAATTTAACACGAAATAAATACAACGGATTTACGTTATTTATTTCATACAAAATAGCTTTTGAAAATTCATGAAAGCTTATTTCAAACAAATAATGATCACTGCTTCTCGAATAATATTGGATATAGAAATTATTTTCAGTCGATATGACTTTGACATACCAAACGAATATATGATATCCATCATTACATCGATTCAATTTAACACCAACAAAAATGACTTTTTGATATGAAATTTTTCATATGTTTATCGAACAATTTTCTTGAACGTAACAATTATTCGATTCATAAAAACAATTTTGTTATAATAGCGACTATTTCGAAACTCAAACTGTACAACTATCAAATCAAACTGAATCAATAACACAAATCAATTCATACATATTAAATTTTCACATAAAAATTTTCAAAAAAAAAAAAAATAGATTCAAACGAAATCTCAACAAAAAACAAACATCCAACATCCCTAAAATTCCATAACCATCAAATCGACCCTCAAGTCCAATCAACTGCCGATTCCGCGCCCTCATCATCCACCCAACAGCGTCGACGAGAGTCAACTCGGCGCTCATTTCGCGCCCCTTTCGCCATTCAAAACCGGCTCACCTTCGCGGCTCGGCCCCCGGCCCCCGTCGGGGGGCGCAGGCCCACCCTCGGGGCGTCCCCAGTGCGCATGGCTTTCGGGGGCCCCACTTGGCGAATGTTGAACAACACGCCGCGCACAAACTACAACGCCGGTTCGGCAACACGCGTACTCAAATCCCTCCACGGCCTCGTTTTACGGAAATTTCGGGCCCCCGTATACGTAATTATGTATCCTGAAAATTTTCCCGCATGAAAGTTGGGCGCTTTCAGCTGATCCGTGCAGGTGAGGACCGGAAAAGTTTATCGGTTTGTTTTTTGGCGGCGTCGGAATCCGGGCCGTTTTTTGAAATGTTTATCCGTCGGGATCCGCGTATATTATTTATCGTTTGTATGAAATGTTTATTGAAAATGTTCGTGATGGTTTAATATAGTTTTTTTTTAATAACGTCCGTGCCGGTTTTTGTATACAGTTTTTCTTTTTATAGAGGATGCATTTACGCGTGTAGTTTATCGGATTTATAAATATGCTCGTATTATTTGTTTTAATTTGAGTCGTAAGAAATGTAAGTTTTTTATACTTGATAAACATTTTGTTTTACTGAATAAAAAACGCGATGATTCATTGTCGAATTGAACGAGATAAACTCTCGTTGAACAATTTACGCGGTGTGAAGATTTGAAAACAGAATGCAATTGAACATTCGTTCGATTCATGATCTTGTCTTATTATTTTATCATATGTTTTACGAAAAAAAAATGATTTCAGCCGATTTCAAAGCGTATCAACGTGTGCAAGGATGCTGTTACATTTGCAGAAAATCATCATCTGGTTTTGCAGCATTTTCACGTAAGTATCCAAAATCTATTTTACTTTTCATTTTGATTATTCGTTCTTTGTGTCAATATTCAATATATAAAACACAAAATTTTCTATTTGTAATCGGAAACCCTCGATTTCATAAGCACAGATTGTGGTTTTAAACAAACTTAATCTTCAACTTCGATCGTATTTGATAGACAACGAACGGATATTGAAACCGCTATAACCTAAACTCACATAAGATGACATCATTTTACTTAACAATGAGCAAAATTATTTTATTCGAATTACATCATATATAATACATTCCTTCGTAAAAAAAGTTTCAATTGAAAATATATTCTGCTGATTCTATTTTGTCTTTTAATTTGATACAGTAAATTTTTCATGATCGCACAAAAAGTTCGATGGAATAATGTATTAATCATCGACGGAAACTTTTCGGCTTTTCAGTAGTTTCTGTTTGAAAAAAGTGAAGACATTTGTCAAACGGTGTGACATTTCAGACTACATGTATGAGAAGAGTAATTTACGAACCGAAAATACGAGACTCTTGGGCTCCTTGCAAATTCTTGCGATACTATTCAAAGAAGATTCGTATTCATGCGAGACTTAAATAAAATATAAAAACTGTAAGCGGTATTTTAAAGATCGAATGGAAAATTTTTGATTTTATTTTTTACTTTGAATTGTGTATTGAAATCGTTCATTCATTTTTTTCGCTTGTATTATATGATAAATGAATTTTTTGCTTTGTATGCAATGAACTTGCAATATTAAAATAACAATGTCTGTTTTTATTGTATAATTTTATTAAGTTATGTTAAGTTTAAATATTTTTTAAAAACATGCAATTTATTTATTTATTTACATATATCGTACATATTAATGCACATAGTTGTCATTCAATGACATTAATTCGTGATTCTAAAGAAATAATATTAATTTTATGTTTGGTTCAAAACGATTAATCTTTTTCAAATCTACAAAATTTGCATTTATTTGAAATTTATATTTCAATTTGATTTCGCTTTTGATATATTGAAATTTAATTATTTGTGATTAACAAAAATTTACGTTTAGTTAATATTAAATTTGTATATTATTATTTCTTCAATAATGTTTTCAATTGCTCCTTTAGATTTTCATATCTTAAATTTTAGTCTTTCATAGCATTCGTTGTTTTATCGTGTTCCTACATATGTGAAAATTGGATATGGCTCCAGATACTACCAATCAATGACAAAATACGAAGAAGGTGTTTTACGCGATTACGTATTACGTATTTTAATTATACGTAAAATTTCTATTTTGTTCAATATTGAAGTAATTTAAACCTTTTCATAATTTCAATGTAATATATTAAAAAAAAATCAGTCAATTAATTATATTACAACAATTTCGTGTCGCCTAACTTTGAAAATCATGTACATAATTGAGCCAAGAAAATTCTAAACAAAAAAAATGAATATTCATTGCGTGTCACTCTTGTGTGACAGAAGTAAAACTCCATATCGTTGATTTAAAATCTATTATATTATAGTTTAAAAATTAATGATTGAGTTGGTTCTTAAATAAATTAGATTTTTTACGGAACCAATGATAAAATACATATTAAAGAATAGTATACGACCCATTAAGTAACAATAGATATGGTCCAAAATTCATCATTTTCAATCAAAATATCATAATTTTCCAAACAACAAATATTTGAGAACCCTCACATATCCATCTCATCATAAAACAAATCCACAAACACCTATCTGAAAACATTTATCCCTCGAAACAAACTCCACACACGTTGCATCTCACTTTTGTTTATTGGAAACTCGTATCATAAATTTAAAATCTAGTTTAAGAATTAGACCCCGTACTCACATGCGATTTGTAGTCGCGGCAATCGTTTGGTAACAATAGCGGATTGATGGATTCTTAAAAAAATTCTCAGATTTTTCTTAGAATCCATCTATCCGTCCTTTGTTACCAAACAATCGCGCGCAACCAAATCGCAAGTGTGCGCCTAGCCTTTACGATTGAGTAGATTTTCAAATAAGTTAAATTTTATACGGAACTAAATAACTTTCAAACTTAGCCATTACCCATTGAACAACAATGGATACTAAAAAAAAAAAATCAAAATTTTTTTACGACATAAATTCAAAAACCCTCACATCTATATAAATATATAAAAATGTATGTTTGTTGCCATATTACTCCAATACAGTTCGACCGATCGCCATAAAAATTAGCATGTGTTGGTATTTTTTATGGAGAAAGTTTTTAGCATAATTAAAATAGGGTGACCATATTTCCCGGAACCCAAAACGGGACGTCTGCAAAAAAATGTTCCCCCACCTATGTAAAACAGATATTTTTTTGTCGAGAAGGTTTTCGTATCATTAAAATAGGGTGACCATGTTTCCCGGAACTCAAAACGGGACTATATAAAAAATAATTTGATTTAAAACGCCGAGTCCCGAGCAACGCCGGTTACCACCGCTAGTCCATCACAAAAACAAACCCACGAAACCACCCCACCAACAAAAACCCCATCCGAAAACATTTAACCCTCGAAGCGAACTCTTTTGTTCGCCCAAGCACTTATCTCAGCGACACCATTCCGCGGAGCGATCGCCCGTTCTGGCCGACCCGGAAGCGCGTCCTCCCGTCTTCCCTCCACACTCCTCCGGGCCGCAACAAAGCCTCCGTCGTACAAGAAGTGATTGACGCCCGCATGACGTCTGTTATGGCCGTAATGACGCGCCGGAACAATGGCCGTTCGGGTGGCTACGCTCGAACATGGCCGCCGTCGAGCGTGCATCCGTTGCGCAATCGTCGCGGTGTGTGTTATCTGGGGCGAAACCGCGGAATTCGCCCGATGATGATGAGGGGAACCCTTCGGTGGGTGTGGGGAATGTTTTTCAGAAGACGAATTTGATTTTTGATATTGTTTTTTTTTGAGGAGTGAGGTTGAAATGTTACGTTGCGGTAACGTTGTCACTGTAGAGCTCGCAATCTAATATTGATCTATCCCCTATATATAATAGCGGATTTCTGTGTGTGTGTCTGTCCGTCTGTCTGTCTGTTCGATGACGCTCGCGATTTTAAAACGACGCGTCGGTACGATTATTTTTTGAGTCTATAAAATTATTGAAAATTATTCTAAAAATAATGGTCTTTATGCGTGTATACTTAACGTCTATAATATCATGATTATGAAAGCGTCTCTATTGACTTATGAAATACTTCGATTATTACGCAGTGGAAAAAATATTTGAATCCTCTATATACATACATGTATATAATCACCGATGGCAGATGTCGGTGTTCGTTTGTGAGGCTCTCGGCTTATCGTTCCAATTTAGCCTGTATGCCGTTAAACTATAACGGCTATAATCGCTACACGAGAACGGCTATAACGCGAGCTCCGAATTAAGTCTTTATGGTCATTATAATAACGGCTATAATCTTATCCTATATACTGGAGACATTTCACAAGAGCACGTTATAAAATATGTTTGCATATATTCAATTTTTATTTTATTACGTAATAGTATGGTTATCAATTCAAAGCCGATGTTATTAACATCGGGCCTATATACTAGTGCCCAATATAAGCCAGCACATGTTGCTATGAGCAATATGGTATTCTCTTCAAGGTGCTCTATGGGCGTCAAAGATACCACCAAATACTAGGTGAAAACTGTATACGAAAATATTACAAAATTCGAATATTTGAATTATGTGCAAATTCGAATATTTGAAATATGTTCAGATTTAACGATGCTGAAATTCTTCTTCATTTCATGGACAAATACGAATAATATATTTCTATATAATGACATGAAGGTATTTAGTTCATCGGTCATTTCTATCGACATTTTAGAATGTAACAAGTAACGTGAGTGAACAAAGAGCAATTAAACAAATCGGTACTTCTAGATCGGAAATACCTGCAATTGTAAAGTCTGCAATTACGAATGATTGACGTCATAACGGAAACATTATAATTTAAAAAATTCAACATTTATATAAATAAAAATGATTCATTTAACTGCACAAAATAATACACCTATGTTCGACAATTAATTAACGACTTGTCACTAATTAAATACGAGCCTTATCAGGGTTAACCTTTCAACTCCATATCGATAACAACGACAATGCTAAGACCATTCCGGTCACATGAACAATTATTTAACTAGAAATAATCTTATTCTGACACGCATGAATAGTCACGTCTATAAATTCACGAGCCGCTTCCGTTTTCAGAGAAACATAATACAATTCATTGCTGAAAAAGTACATGTAACCGAAGCGAAGGGTTGAAAGTGATTTATAGGATGCGTCAGATAGTTCCCAGAAACAGACAAATCGCTTAACAATTAAGCGATTTTGAACGACGGGCGAATTTTGTCGTGTATAAATATTCATCGGGAAATGTCTCTTGTTTTCGGTTCCTTGTGCGAGGAAAATGGGAAATTTTCTTTTTATTTCATACATTTTACCGTTTGATTGCTCCGCTTGATGTTATCATAACTTCGCATCCTTTTCCATTTTCACGTCCCATTTCGATGATTTGTATGTAAATAGAATGTCATTGTGTCCTTTTATAATAGCAGTTGTATTGGTGATGCTTTTTTTCTTATATAATATTTTCAATTGAATTTCGTTTTTGTGAGTGATTTTTTTCTGTATAAATTCTGTAATATGAATCAATTTACTGTTTGATTTCGGATCTATTTATTTTGTTAACTTGATTGATAAGTTATATCTTAGATTTGAAGAAACTATTCCATTAAAATCTTCCCAAGAGAGTTTTCCCTCGATTAATTTATTCAATAAATTCGATTTCGAAATCATATTAAAATAATATCACATAAATTAAACGTACAGCTAGGTAAGTACTTCAGTTAAATTAAAAAGCGTTAAATTATTAATTTATATTATAACACAGGTACTATACTAGATTAATTATCGGTTTCATAATAAATGTTATCATTTCAGTAATTGGCTTTGAAAAAATTATAAGCGGACGCTATGAATAAATCAAAGCCTCTACCTGTTAAAATTTTTCACGCATTGCATGAAATGAAAAATTAAACTAAGCTCTGATCAGGACGTGAAACTTGCCGATTTTCCGGTCTCAAATATTAATCATGTTATCGTTGATAATCTTTTTTCCTCTGTCTTTTCTATTTTGTAGAATTTTTCTCACTTTCGTTAAAAATTATAATACTCTTTTATACGGCAAAAATCGAACGTCAGCCATAATTTTAATGCTCTCTCTCTCAACCCCTGCAAGTTTGCGATCGTCTAGCTACTTATACCCTGTCACGTGCTTCTCTTAAAAGTCAATTATAGTGGAAAACTATTTTCCTTTATCAAGTTGTTTTTGCATTTTATTATCATGTAGAAACGACTTTCTAATTCTCTCATAATATAAATAAAATGTTGATATGATAATTGTATAAAATAGACTTGAAAAGGTTATGTCAAAACTTACGTGAAAGTTACAGAATACGCAATGTCATCATATATCATTTATCTTGGTTGTATATTATGTAAATTCCCAGTGGACTCATTAATTCGATACTGATTTGAACCATGGATTACACGTCGAAACAATAACCAATTAGTCTACTGAAATTGTAATCAAGCACTGAATTTATTCTCTAAATAAGCCATGGTCTCTATTGTGATTTATATATTCATAAAACGCTTTTTTTTTCTTTTGTATATATATTTTTTATTACCCTTGCAACTATCGTAGAAAAAAAGCTTCAAATTAAATAATGGGATTCCAAAGTTCATACCACAAAGCTAGAAGCAAACAAGAAATAGTTTGAGTCATAAAGTGTGTCAACCCTTTTTAACTTGGGTTTATATCCACACTTAAGTCTTATAGATGATATTTTTTTCGTAGCAAATGCATTTGAAATTGATATAGATTTCCGTATATGCTGTTCCATATATACTCGGACGAATTTAATGAAAAAATACGAGAGATTTAAAAATAAATATTAGTATATATGTGTTCACACAAAACAAAATCTTTGTTCGCAAGGTAACTTTTTACAAGTCGTTTCTTTTTACCGAACTCGTTTATTTTGATTTTCCGGATCATCTGTAGACTTGAGTGGTTGTATTTTCGGAAACAGAATCTCGAAACAGATTTGTGTTTGCCGAGAAAAAGTCAATATTGTAAATCGCATAGCTCAAAACGAAATGGAAAAATAGAAATTCCTGTGGAAAAAATAAAAGGATTTTCATTTTGTTTGCAAACAACGATCAATAATCACGATATTTTCGCAAAATTCGACATGAAGCACGTAAGAAATTTCCGGTAATTTGTAATCATTTTTCATCAGACATGCATGATGAATTTCAAAGAAGAATATGTTTTTTTTAATCTAGTTTACGATAATCCGTTCTACATTACATGACTCGTCGTTTCTGTTAATCGTTAATTTTTCTTTACGAGAAAAATTATGAATTTTCCTCAGAATTTTTTCCATAATCGACTCACATCTACGTTTATTTTTCTTCTGCACAAAACCACTTCCACAATTACTTCTTATTTGAATGTCAGTTTAAACGTAAAACTAACTAAATTAACCGTTGTGTACGACTTGCTTCGTAGCGCTTTTCAAAGTAAGCTAATTCCGTTTCAACACGAGCATTTTTTCTTAATTAACTTTTGATATAGTGCCTTCTTCATGAAGGTAATTAAATTAAAGTGCCATGCTAAGTATTATATGAATTAAAAAGTGAATTTGAACTTCATTTACTGAAACAACGTTTGTGGGCATTCCAAAATCTGAACATTTAGATCGTGTACTTCAATTAATTTGAATTAGTTCATTCGTAATAATAATTTCTGAACAACCCTTTTAATTTTATAAAATAAAGAGATATTAGAAACTCTTGATATTCTAATTCTAACACATCTAATACGATTTAATGCCAAATAAGATGTTAAATGAAACACGACGCATGGCATAATTAAGGGAAAAAAGGGTCGTCGCCTATGTTTTAGTACGGAGACAAACAACCACAAGCCGCATGCATTATTTCTTTTTCTCACATAAATATCAATTAGCCGGCTTGATTTAGGCCTTTTTTCGAGCCTTAACCAACCCAATTAATTGGAATTTATTTTCCGGTTAAACGCATCGTCGACTTCCCTTAGAATTTACCGAGCAGTACTTCCACCAATGAACTATTTTTCCTTTAATTTCGAAATATTTCATATCACGATATATAATTATTTTACTAAATTTGATTCTCTTTGATTCAATTAATATTTTATCAGATAAATCGCGTATGTGAAACTTCAGCAATCGATCATTTATACACCAAACATTTACATAGCGTCGATAAAGCGAAGCAATAACAAAATCCTTCGCATTGACAATCCGGCAAAACATCAAATCTTCATATTAAAAAATATACATACTCAAACATTTCAAAATTCGAAATCCTCCATATAGAGAGAATCGCATCAGTGCAAAAGCTCTAAAACGGGATTACTTCCGCGACTCAGGATGCATCTTCCCATACAGCGGAAATACGTCAACCTGGATTCAAATTCAAACTCGAAATACTGCATATATATCTCACGTGTCGTTTTGCTTCTATTTTAATATATGATTATTTTGCAGTGTGTGCTTTAATATTAGATACGTGCCCGATACCGGCGAGTGTGCGCAAGTTGTTATTGTCGATTACCACATGGCTTCGAGACTCGTTCACTCGATCGAATATAACCTTTGATCGTAATGAAGCAGTATTTGGTGTATGAGTTAACACTTTGTTTATTCTGTTCGAGACAATTTTGCACGGAGGAGTCTGCGGTCAATAAATGTAATCGAATTAAGATGCTTTCGGGTGATTCGTTTGATCAAAATGGGAGATGAATCGTTAATAAGTTTAAAATTTTAGTTATATTTGAATAGATTATGAAATTTTCATCAAAAGAAATTACTTTTCCATTTTTAAATACTTGAAGTTAGTCAATTAATTGTCGAACTTCTGAGTTGATGAATCGAATAACTTTTTATAGGTCTGAAAATGTTTTATGAATCATTCTATAAAAAATATTTTAGTAATAAGATTGCGAATATTTTACTTAAAATTATTCATCATCGAGCGAATCACTTTAGTGAGTAAATTTAGGCTAAATTCATCCGTGACCCAAAAAATACAATGGGTTTAGCCGAAATTCGATAATCTTAAAAGCTTTCATCATCACGTAAATTTGCAATAAAATTATTTTCTTTCACAGATTATATTTGCAGACTAGGGTGGAGTCGTCTACTGAATATTTAAATTTCCATCCGAACAACAATAACACGCTAAATTCTAAAAAGTCGCCAAATTCCTTAGAACCGATAAAATCAATCGACCGCACGCACCACAAGAACCGTTCGAAAACAATTCACGGAAACGCATTGACAAAAACCGGCGGCAGAAATTCCCTCCAAAATTTCAAAATAGGTAAAAACGGACTTATGAGAAATCACCCATTTGAAAACAACGAAGGACTAAGCCTAGACATCGAAGAAAATTCAACGATAATCAGCTTTTTGCGATTCGACAAAGCGAACTCGACGAACGGCCAACCTAGAACTGAATACGTGAAAAACTTCGATTGGAATTTGATAAATAATACGTCACCGTTATACGGAGATTCCAAGAAAACTGAAACTAAAAGAAGCCCGTCGAACGATGCATTATCGAAAAATATAACAATGCTATTGGAAAATCTGATGAAAAACTACGAAAACTCCCAATTGCCTACGCACGGTAAAGGTAAGCCAATCAAGATAATTCATATCTATGTTTACGTACATTCAGTTGATTAAAATACCAACAAGTGAGAGAGAATTATTTGATTCTATTATTAAAAATGATCTATTTATATAATAGCGTGCATGCGAGTTTATTTCATTAGTGCACGTATTGTCTTTTTTCAGGTTTTCCTACCGTTGTACAAACAAATATACTGATAAGAAGCATGGGGCCCGTTTCAGAACTAGACATGGTAATTATGAACATTTATTACGTATGGAGGCTTAATTGTTTTATTGGTGTCTAAATATTGTACGATTCTATTATTAGACGAAGCGCGCGAGTTTTTGTAATCATCTACGCTGTAAAATGGTTGCATCAATGAAAAACCAGTTTTCATTATTGAATTTATGGAAATTGTTGCTGAATCTGATTCGGTCGATAATTCATGATAGAATTTCGAATTTATTATTCAATTACATTCTTATCTGAAATTCGAATCTACTTAAAAATGCTTAAAATTCTCACAACATATGATCTATTGATTAGACACGATTTGCATAATTCTCAATAATAATCGCTCCATTGAAGCCTATCTAGCGTGTAAATCGAGAATTGAACACACACAGATGACCTAAATCTGAATACAACAACGCTTAATCCAATTTAACACAAAATTAATTCCAAAACCGAACGACACGACGAAAATCGAAACGAACGTGTTTATGTCAGGTCGCGTGCGTGCGCCATCATGATATATGAGGTTCTTCCATTTTCCAGGACTATTCGATGGACTGCTATTTCCGACAGTACTGGAGGGACGCCAGGCTGAGTTTTTTGGGTCCAATCAAATCGCTGTCCCTGTCCATTAAGATGTTGGAGAGGATATGGAGGCCAGACACGTACTTTTATAACGGAAAACACTCTTACGTCCACACGATAACTGTGCCCAATAAGCTGCTGAGAATCAATCAGGATGGGGACATTTTGTATTCGATGAGGTCTTTTTGATGTTTTTGTTTATATTTTTGGATCTTTCGAATGTAAATTGTATTAATTTGAATTCGTTTATTTATTCGCATGTACCATTATGGATTTTTAAAATGATTTGAGTTTTTTTTAACTCGTTGCTGTTCAAAAATGTAGTATTTAAAATTATTATGATTTATTATTATACTTTGACATTGCATGTGAAAGCGTGAAAATTCTTGTACGTTTTGTGGTTCAAGCAGTATTTTTAAGACATGTGTTCGAAGAACGTTAACAATATTTATTTATCCTTTATATGCAAAAACGTTTGCGGGTACCAAGACGTTCGCATAATTAAAGTACAAATATATTAAGAAAATGTTACACATTTATTTGCACGCTTTGCCCATATTTACTTTAAGCCTTGTATTTGATTTCTGCGAGTAAACGGCCGTACTAAAATTACATCGTCGTTTAAATAAAACTGCTACATTATTTATGTTGAATCGAGAAATATGGATTATTTTTCTACGATTAAATATTCATTCATATCAATGTATAGTGACTCGTTAATGTATATTGATTCTTTTTGATATTTTTAGACTGACGATTAAAGCTAAATGTCCGATGGAGTTGAGGAATTTTCCGATGGATCGACAATCTTGCCCTTTGATTTTGGGAAGTTGTGAGTTTTTTTTAATCAATAAATTATTTTAATCCAATTTAAAAACTATTTCTCCGTTACATAATATAAAAATATAATTCAATGTTTTACCTATATATATATATTGAAATTATTTACAAAGATTATAATGATAATTACAGATGCATACACAAATCAGCAGTTGGTTTACCAATGGCATAAAGATACTGTTACATTCGTTCCAGGAATGACCTTGTCTCAATTCGACCTCATGAGTTTTCCATATAGAAACTTCACATTCACAAGACGAGAAGGTATACAAAATCAACGCGAATTAATATTTCTATAAATAAAAATGCTAATTTTGCGAATCGAAACAATTTTCCCGATGAAGGAATCGATTGATATATACTAGCGCTCATAACATGTTTACTCACCCATACTTTTTCGAATGATATATAATATATTTTTCTACGAATTTTATTTATACAAAAATCTATTTTCAAATTATATGAGAATTTTTTGTAAATTTCGAATTTATATAATAGAAATCTAATTTAATTTTCTTAAGGATTTGCTCAGAAGAGAAATCCACCTATTTACCTTTCTCATTACTGACTACTCAAGTGTAACGACACTGCTTTGATCTATTTAAGCACGTCACAGTCTTCTAGGATATTTCCGTTATACACGAAGCGAAAGTTCGCCTTCGGTAACGACCGATTTTCACGAATGTCTCGGATTTTTCCAGGCGACTTTTCAGTGCTTCAAGTGTCGTTCAACTTATCACGCCACACGGGCTATTTCCTGATCCAAGTGTACGTGCCTTGCATCCTCATCGTAGTCTTATCTTGGGTGTCCTTCTGGATACATCGGGAGGCCACTTCGGACAGGGTCGGTTTGGGAATCACCACCGTGCTTACTCTTTCCACCATCAGTTTGGATTCGAGGACTGACTTGCCCAAAGTCCGATACGCCACGGCTCTCGATTGGTTCTTGTTGATGAGTTTCGGTTATTGCATAGCGACTTTGCTCGAGTTCGCCGGAGTGCATTACTTCACTAAGGTATTTCTGGTTTGTTTTGGACGGTTTTAGTGTCTGTTTTTGAATTGATTTATCGCTTTAGGTCGGCTCTGGAGAAATACCGATCGATGATGACGAATGGGAGGAGTTGATCGAAGAAACTGGGGGTGATCCTTTCGCTGCACGACAATTAGCCGCTAGAAGGAGGAGTAGTAATTTGTTCAGGCCGTCTTATACAGTAATTCATATATATATTTTTTTAATATAAATATATTTGATAATAATATAATGTTTTTTTTTTAAGGACGCTTCTTTGAACGGCAGTACATTGTCTCCTGATTCTGCAAAAATTATTCAAAGGAGACCGTCTACTATCGGAAGTCCTGTGACAGTCCGATTGACAATGGAAAGAACCACTCAAACAGAACGTCGTATTCCTCAATGGAGACAATTCGTTTATTGTTTAATGGGAAACGATAATTTCAGGCGACAACGTCAAAGAGAAGCTGGTGAAAACGAATACATTAATTTTAAAATATACATTTAAATTCAAATCAAATATTGATTTCCCTAACGCATTCGCCGACACTCATGCGCGTTCACTGCCTGCATTTCTGCAAGAGTGCCCGCCAATAGATTCGACCGATTTATTGAATCATTTTAATGGAACTCGATAATACGTTTATAAAGTTTCCAACATAAATTAGTGAGCCGATGTTAATGTTTTCAGAGAACGGCAAGCATGGAGCCAACCGCCATATAAACAGCGTCTCGCACATAGACAGAGCAGCTAGAGTTCTCTTTCCAGCCTCCTTCGGCTTCCTCAACCTCTTCTATTGGGTCGTCTACGCCACTTACCAGGAAGACTTCAAGTGGACAGATCCTCCTATACATTCCTTGAGCCATTAACAAAAGCAGCGAAAATGTTTTAAAAGACATACCTCTCATATTAAAATGTTTATGGTAGAATGATCACTAGAAATGAATTTTTATAGAAATATATACTTTTTTCTAGACTCATGGTTTGTTTGATGTTGAAGATCTTTATTGATACATACGGGTGTGTTATTTTTTTTTTTAACGTTCCTTCATCTCGGTGATCGTATTACGAACGGTAGCTGAAATTTTCGTTGGCCAATTTGAGTTGTGTAAACATTTGAATGAATCGTGTAACGAAATCGACTGAACCATCTGTTGCTGGAAAACGTTTTTGAAACGAATATCACTTCCGCTTCTTATAATTTCCTAGTATATATTGGCATATTTCATTAGTCAATATAGAAAATGTGTGAAAAAAATTAGGACGTGACCGTTTTTTTTAATAAATTTTAAGAAGAACTTGTTTAGATTGAATTATCGTAACAATTATTTGTGATTCATTCTACGAGTCATCGTATCCTTGTCCTCCTTATGATTGTATTGTAAGCGATTATACAAATAAAGTTGAATTCCTGAAAATGTTTTTTATTTTTATTTTCACAACATTCATGCGAAATCATTCCATTTTATCTTATTTACGAATGATTAGCGTTAAAATAGCGTGGAATTTCGAAGCTTATAGAAATTAAAAGATTTGATGTTCTTTTTCTAAAAAAAACATTGATAAAACTATGCGCAGATATGTTTGTTTTTCATATCTGTACACGCGTAGGATTTTGTGACTAACAAAACAATTCGTCTTTTGTCGATTTGTTATTTGATAAAGATACAATTTACTCGACATTCTTCCATAGAAATTCGTCATTTTAATAATTTCGTCAAAATTCTACAAAGTAAACGTATTTATCGATCGATACGGCAAAACTTCCTAAAAATTAATGGAAAAGTTTCGGCGAGCGGATCGAAACGTGCCACAAAGAAAATACGTCTATTTCGAGCAAAAATCGATGCGCGAAACTCGAATCAACATCTTTCACGACCGTTTTTCTTCCTGAAAACCTCGCAACATTCAGTTTATCTCGGCCCGCGCGAGTCGCACGACCTCCTTAGCGAGATACCATTAAAATCATATTAAATTCAGTGGCGGCTCGTGAGTATTTGTAGTGGCGGGGCTGCCTTGATAGTTAAAAAAAAATGTCACCATAAACGTTCTATCATGTCATAAATCGCGATTAGCTGTGATCGAGTGCAGCCGAACGCGGGAATCTGATGACAAGTGTCAAACGTCAGGTGAACGGCGGTAACGTCACCTGCAGGATGATCGAAATAAACTGCAGCCCGAAGAGGGAATAAATACGCAAATTCTTAACGCATGTGAGTGAAAGGAAGGATAGCATCTGCAGTTGCAATATGCGTCTCGCTCACTTACATGCTGTAAATATCGTTTCATCTTCTCTCCGGGCTGCGGCTGCTTTACCGCAGATCGAGCTCAGCAGCACTGTCGCCTTAAAAGTTAATAGGGTAAAAGTCGCTTATTGCCCATGAGTGTCGCTCACTTATGCACGTACATGCACCTACACATACAGAGATTAGGGTGCCTAGTTTTCAAGTTGGCACTCTGCATTACGTTCATATACTTACGCACCTATATTCATTCGCAGTTTGACAGTTGTTCGTACGAAACTTTTTGTTCAGATATTGAAGCAGGGTCATTAGAGTATTCATTTGTAGTATTGCAACACTCGCGTGTTGGTTTATTTATGATAATAGAAAGACTTGACAATTGGTCGAAAAGCACGAGTGCTTGACACAAAGAGACCACGAAACTTTTTGTTCAGGTATCGGGGCAGTATCATTAGAACATTCAACACCTCGCTCTTTTTATCAACACAAATCCCTATTTCTTTCGTTAGGTTGGGTTAGATTGGATTCGGTTGGGTTGGGTTCCATTTCGTATAGAAATAATCAATTGACGTTCAACGTCAAAAGTTGGATGCGAATGTGGGCATGAATGCAAGGTACCAACTTAGAACTTATAACTGGATTCGTATATGTATGCGTTTCACCGCTTAGGAGGATGATACACTCATGGGTAGTGAACGAAACTCATGGGCAATAAGCGACTTTTACCTTTAATAGCCCGCCCATCCAACCAATAAAAAGAATATCATCGTTAATAAACAAAATATACAGATTATTAAATATACATTTTAGAATTTAGAACGAGCCGCCCCTGATTAAATTGTCCAAAAAAAAACATTGAAAATCAAAACCCGCGACAATCGCTCTTACGACCGCGCGAGCGTTCCGCGAACCCAGTGACAGTTGGTGTCGGGATGTCGACGGGTTCGGTGCCGTCAATCGGCGCCGCGATGCAGCCGCGTTTTTTGACAGCTGGCGGGCACCGGGGGCGTCGCCGCTGATGCGCGAGTCGGGTGCGAGCCTCGGGCGCTGCGCCCCGGCCCCGGCGCGGGGCTCGCGCGGCGGCGGCGCCCCCCAGCTGTTCGAGCGCGCCCTGCCGGGGCCGGCCGTGGTGCGCGCCCTCAGGCCCCGCTTCGACTCCGACCTGCTCGAGACTCAGTACACGGCCAGCACCTTCGCGCAGACCAGGCTGCGCTTCAGGTGGGACACGATGGACGTATGTCTCGTTTCGGTTCGGTCCTGTTGCGTGTGTGTGCTCACAGTTGTCGGAAGAACGGTGTTTTGTTGCGAGTCGGGGATTTCGGCCGCTCGAATCGTTTTTGGTGTGTGAGAATGAGTTTGTGTGGAAAATTCGAATTGATACTTTCGAAAGTGGTTGTTGATCGTAAATTGTGACGATTTCGATCGTTGTTCGTATGGGTGTGCAGTAATCCGACGTATAACGTCAAGATAGGTTCGGCGTTATAGGGGAGAATTTAGGAAAACAATAAATTAAATTCTTTTTTTAAATATTTTTATGAGTCAATTGTTTTTTTCAAATATATTTGAAAAAATTTGAATTTAAATGCATTTGAAAAAAATTACGTTATAAGGAGGGGGGCGTTATAGGGGGTTTGCTGTATAGTAATCCCTCCTATAACGTCATTTACATCATCACGACGTCATAACGTCATCACGACGTTATAAGGAGGGGGGGCGTTATAAGGGGTTTACTGTACAGCGATCCCACCTATAACGGCATTTATTCAAATGCATTTAAATTCTAATTTTTTTTTTCAAATGTATTTAAAAAAACAATTCCTAAAAATATACAACAAAAAAAGAAAAATAAAAATGTTTCATTTATTGATTTCCTAAATTCCCCCCTATAGCATCGAGCCTATCTTGATTACTGTATTTAAAATAGCAAAAAATTATTTGGTCAGAATTTTCATCAAAAATGGTCAGAATAAAATGATGAATTGTCAGAATAAAATGATGAATTGTCAGAATAGAATAGATTAGGTTAGGGTTCTCAATATTATTCTGACCATTTAATATAAATTCTGAAAAACCAACCCAGTTTAAATTCTGGCCATTCAATATTTATTCTCACCTTTTTGATTAAAATTCTGAACAGGGTGAAATGAATTCTGATAAATGGGACAAAAATTCTGACCAAAATCGTATTTAAATTCTGACTATTTAAATAGCAGCTATTTAAAATGTTGTATTTCTTCGTGGGCACGGTAACGACACTAGTGGTTGACCACTTGTCAGAAAAACGTGTAAATTAAGATTTTTAAAAACGATAAAGGTGCGATAAATAAGATATATTGCACCTTTTCTAAAAGTCTTATCATGTTTAAAAGCCTTAATCTTTACGTTTTTTCGAGAAGTGGTCAATTTCTGGTACACGATCAACCCCTGATACATTACCATGTATGCAAATTTTTCAATTATAAATAATATTCTATATTCACACATTGTTTCAATTTTAAAATAAAAAAAATTATCATAATTGACACAACAATATTTCGATAACAAATCAAAATATCGAAGTTCAAAATTTCATTAAATCCGTTCATATAAAAATATGCAGATTTTATACCGCTAATTTTTTCAATTATATTTATCTAAAATACGAGTACGCATTTAATGTTCACGCGTGTACATGTTTATTGCTTCGAATCATGAACGTTTCCTTTATTATCATTACAAATTGTTTCATCAATACATAAATATAAAACATATTTAAATACGCCATTGTTTTGTTTCAGATATGCATTGCTGTATATTTTAGCGTTCTCGTTTGTCTGGTTTTTATATTTTGTCATTTTTGGCTTGAACGGAAGACTCACGGGATGGCCTCTGTTTTGTACGATATTCGCCGCCGTCTTTCTCTTCACCCTTCTGATCCTTTTGATCACGTTCACGGACTCGTTTCGCACGCACATGTACAGTATATCTTCCATCGTCGCCTTAATGCTTTGCATTTTGAGTCTTTCGCTCGTCGGATTTTTCCCGTACAAGACGTCCCAAAACATACGCTTCATCGGCGACATCAGCCAGGCGGGACACTTCGCCATGTGCGTTGAAATTATCCTCATAATATACACAGTGATCCCGATGCCCGTTTTCATGTGTGCGGGAATCAACATATTGTATTCGATCCTTTTTGAGTTTTTGCACATTTATTTGCACAATCAAGGCTTCGACGTAGCGAAATCTGGCTTAATCGTACGCGTTTTACTCCAAATTTGTGTTCACATAATAGGCCTACATATTTTATTGATGACGATCGCTCGAATGCGAGGAACTTTTATGAAAGTCGGACAAAGCTTGCTCGTCAGAAGACAGTTGGAAATGGAAAAAATTCTCAAAGAAAAAATGATATTATCCGTGATGCCGCCGAAAGTGGCCGAATGGCTCTTGTCCGAAACTGGAATTGAATCCGAAAGCAGCCTTAAACGTAACAATAGCTTATACCCGAGGAACTCGAACCCCGGCGCTTCCGATTTGAAATCGTTGTTTCGACCATTCAACATGCATTGTATGGAAAATGTTAGTATTCTTTTCGCCGACATAGTCGGGTTCACCAAAATGTCGAGTAACAAGACTGCAGAAGAGTTGGTCAATATATTGAACGATCTGTTCGAGAGGTTCGACGAACTGTGTCAAATAAACAATTGTGAAAAAATATCGACGTTGGGTGATTGTTATTATTGCGTATCTGGCTGTCCCGAGCCTAGACCCGATCATGCAAAATGCTGCGTAGAAATGGGTCTCGGTAATATTTTTATCTTTTCTATATTTATTCAATGTGTTGTTTGTATTTCTGTTTTTATTTATCCTCGTTTCATATTTCAGGAATGATAGTCGCTATCCAATCGTTCGATGAACAGAGACACGAAGGAGTGAATATGCGAGTCGGAGTACATACAGGCACAGTCCTTTGCGGAATTGTTGGAACCAAAAGATTCAAATTTGACGTTTGGAGTAATGATGTCACTCTTGCCAACAAAATGGAATCTACCGGAATGCCTGGAAGGGTACACATTTCTGAAGAAACTAGTCGATTTCTCACCGATTATATACTCGAAGAAGCTGAAGATGTATTCGGTAAAATTTATTTTTTTAATTCAAATATTGAAATTTAATAATGTATTTTATTGATTTTCATGTCAATTATAGGTCATAAAACATATTTCATCGAAGGACGTCAATCGCAACCGAAAGAAGATAACCAATGTTTGAATGTCACTAATCCTATGCCTTTAAAATTAATTATTTCTCCACCACACACTACCGATTCTCTGTCTCCCGTTCCAAATACCTTATTATCTCCCAATTTCGATAATTTAAATCCCAATCCTAATTTATCATTTCCTTTGACTCCTCCGCTGTTAAATCCCAATCATCTCTCTCCTAATTCTTTCAATTTAAAAGTCAAAGCAAATTCTCTGCCTAGTATTCTCGATTCTGATAATGAGGATGATCGAAACATTGGTAAAAATATAGACGACGATTTATCGAAAAGCCCTACATCTGCAGGTGATATTTTTATTTGTTATCATTTCAAACTTTATTTAATTTTTATAATGAAATAATTTTTCTCTACTTCGACATTTCAATTTTTTATATACAGGCAGCTACGGAAAATATGCAAATAAATTTAAAAATTGGAAAGTACCTAAATTTTTGCGAAAACCTGAAATGTCTACTGAAAATGTAAAAATCGATGAATTGGCAAATATAAAAGACCATTCTGTGTCCGACAAAGAAGGTACAACCCTCGATAACAATGTAATATCCTCTTCCAACGGATATCAACAAGTTCCTATTGTGATAGAAACATCTGAAGCTGACAGTGCCAGACAATCTGATTCAGTAAATTTGAATAAACTCTTTGTTGATACTTGTTCTCAACGAAATTCAACAGCTTCAGCGTATGAAAGTGATATTTTAGATATTAAGTCTTATATTAGTCAATCTCGGAGTGATGTTTCACCTTTTGCAAGAAGCAGTAGTTATAGATCACAGTACGGGCGAAGCACTCATTATGAGGTAAATCAATTACATTTCATGAAACTTGATTGTTTGAATTGTGATTTCTAAAAATTATTTTTTTTATTATAGGTAAATTATCACAATCGTGCTCGCAGCTCTACAATAAGTCATTTAGATTTACCTATGCATTCTAATATTCCTTCGCATATTGCAAATGCTGAAGATCAAATAAGTTTATGCCCTTCAGTAAATAGCAGGAAAGATTCTGGCATTAGAAGTACCAGTCGTCGATCTAGTATACAGCAACATGTAATTAAATTTTGTTATTAAATATAACCATATTTTAATTAATTCTAACCATTTTTGTTTATTAACAGATTTACATGGTTAATCATACCGGATTAGGAGCTTCTCAAGATTTGCACAGGCGTGTTTCAGGCTATTACACATCTAGTCAATCGAGTATACCTAGGCCTTCAATAGCGACTGCTTCCAATTACCCGTGTAACACTTTACGAAAACAATCAGACTTGCAGCTCATTCAGTGTGTACAGGATAATGCCAAATCCCGTTTTAGTTATTTTGTAAAGCCTCCCTTGTCGCCGTTTACTTTATTTTTCAAATCCAACGATTTGGAAGTCGAGTATAGAAATAGTGTGTATCGTACTAATGAAAATGAAATAGACTTTCCGCCGACTCTTGCCAGTGCACATTTTAACACTTATTTAGATGTGATAGTTTCGGCTGTAATATTTTTTATTGTATCAATATCTTTATTTATTTTATACGAACCTTCTGGTTTGTGGATAGGTACATTTGTTACTTTTAGTTTATTTCAATTATTAGCCATTGCTTTGTGCTTCCATAAACATTGGACACTCATTAAAACTTTTATGTTAAATATGAATAATCAGAGAAAATTTAAAAGTTCATCTGAAAAATTTCTAGATCATCTATCTGATTGGTATCCTTGGCATTTTTTTGGAGGGATTTTATTGAGTTTGCCTATAATATCAGTATTCATAAATTTTTCCTGTAATGCTTCTGCTTTTAAAACTGTTAGCGGTGACCAATCCTACTACATAAGTTTACTTTGTATTGGCCTCATTCATTTTTGCAATTTTACGCAGATTAATTTGTGGGTTAAAAATTCTCTGGTTACTTTATCAGCTGTATTTTTTATCTGTATCGCCGTATTATATTGTCCGAAAAATTCGGATTTTCCTAATGTAGCGGAACAATATAAACATGCCAAGGAAACGAGCATTCAGCACAATTTATTCCAAGCGATTTACTCTTTAAATTTACACAAGATAACAAATTCTGTTGATAGTTCTTTGAAAAACTTAGAAAACGCCACTTTTTTTGATGATTTGAACTCAACTGGGATTTCTAACACATCTTACGGCCCTTCCCAATACGATTCATCTAAATTGTCCAATTTGACAAATAATATTCTCAATCAAACAATACTCAATCCACATAATCCAAAATCATTTAATGGTGAATTTTGTATATTCACTGGAGAATTGTATTTGGATATAATATTATTTCTTATTCTAGTTTGGTTTTTAAACCGTGAATTTGAAATTAATTACAGAATGAGTTTTTATGGAAACATAGTTGCTAACAAAGATAAAGTTCGTGTACAAAATATGCGAAACCAGGCCGATTGGCTTTTACATAACATTATTCCTCGCCATGTCGCCGATCAAATAAAAAGCACTGCAAAGTATTCAGAAAATCACAAGGATGTCGGGATCATATTTGCTAGTATTGTAAACTTTAATGAATTATACGACGAGTCTTATTTAGGCGGGAAGGAATATCTTCGTGTTTTAAATGAATTAATTGGAGATTTTGATGAATTGTTAGAGCATCCCGAATTCCAAGCAGTAGACAAAATTAAAACAATCGGCAGCACATTTATGGCTGCTAGTGGTCTCAATCCTCATATTCGACGTGAAAGTTGTGATCCTAATGCTCATTTATATTGCTTGATGGATTTTGCTATAGCAATGCAAAAGGTTGTAAATGAATTTAATCGGGACCTTTTGGAATTTAATTTGATTTTAAGGATTGGTTACAATTTTGGCGATGTTACTGCCGGTGTGATAGGAACAACCAAACTTTTTTATGATATATGGGGTGATGCAGTCAACATAGCTAGTCGTATGGATTCTACGGGTGTTAATGGTAGAATTCAAGTCGGTGAAGCGTGTATTCCAATCCTGGGTAAAAAATATGACTTTGAGGCAAGAGGCAATGTTTATGTCAAAGGGAAAGACAATATGAATGTGTTCTTACTGCTACGAAAAAAACCTGACGATGAAGATTCACTTTGAATGTAAGAAAGTATATTTACCCATTTTTTATATATTCTCTGTATAGAAACTTTTTTGAAGTTTTTCATAAGTGCTAAAATGCTATAAATATTTGTATTGTATTAACGTTATGTAAACGTTACCATGTACAGAATATATAACTTCCTATTTTCTTAAATCACTGTTTTTTCTTAGCTGAATATTAATATAACGTTTTTAATTGAATCAAATGATAATTCTATTTAAATCAAACTTTTAAATATGTAAAATGTAATCTCAATTTTTTAAATATATTAATAGTGAAATCAACAGTATTCGTAATAATTTTGAGACTTAACATTTTTTGCAACTTGACCGAAAATTCTGAATTTTCATAATTTTTTACACATATGAATTCAATCAAAATAATATGTGAACATCTTTTTTACGTAATGCATTAATTAATTCTAAGCATCTTTTATCTTTGAAGTTCCTAATTTTTTAATGATGATAATTTTTGTTTAATAATCAATACGAATCAATAGATATTATAAGATAACATGACAACGTATTATTTATCAACTTTAATAAATTGTGTGAAGCTTATTAACACATTTGAAAGGCTTTAACGTTACTTAAAACTTCCTTTCAATATCATTTTTAGTTAAGTGCCTTAACTGATACATAATTTATCTTGTAAACAATTAATTAGGGTAAAGTTGGATGAGACCAATTTCTCCATTTGTAATTTTGAAAGACTTGATTTTTGGCGATCGCTATACCGATAAATATAAAAATATATTTAAGATGAACATTTCTTTAATCACTTTTGTAAATATTGATATTTCTTATATAATATATATAGAGTAATTTATATGATGATCTCTAATGTGGTGCAGCATGTGTATTTTTGGTCACTGAAAAAAAATCGAAATATAAATATATGTATTATCTGATCCTAGATTCATATTAATATATTGACAACTTATTTGAATAAAATCTTTTAACACATTGTATAATAAAATATGGATTCACTCAAACATTTCTGTCAAAGGTTAAACTCAGCAATTTATATATTGTACGTACTGTATATATTTGTAATGTTAAGCTAGAATTTTGCACAGTTCTAATTTACTCATTATTTGTTAATAATCAATAAATTAAATTTGTAATATTCAATCGAGACTCATTGTCAGTACTTTTTCAATTAATATATTTTGAATATGTGAACATTTATCGATACGAATTTGATAAGTGATTCTTTTAGTGTTATTATAGTTGAAATTGTTTGTGGAACCAATGTTGTTTGTTTCCCCGATTTATGTTTATAATTTTTTCTTATTTACCTGAAAATCAAACTTGATCTTTTTTTTAACTATGTATGAATTTTCTACACAAAAATGGACATTCCCTTTTTATATTATTTATTATAAGGATCATAACTTTTTAAAAATTTGTCTTACCTGAGATTAATTGTAATATAAATGAAATGTTTTTATTAATTTATGTACCTAATGTATTCGATGCATGAGTAAAATTAGATATGTTCTCACTTTTTAAGTAACAAATTAATTTAAAATTTCCATTACTATTAAATTAAAATTATTTGTAATTTAGTACAATATTTAGTGAACGTATAAAAATCATTAACTTGAACATATCTTTGTTTACTATATTAATTGGATATTGTAATATTTAGAGAATGCGATGAATTTATTGACGGATACCCCACCTTTAAAGTCACATTTATGTAGATAAAAATATAGCATTTTTTAGTTATTTCCTTTTGTCAGCAACTTTTACTTAAAATGCTCAGTTTTCTGCCTTTATTCTTTCATTGTTAAACAGATTTGATGATTAGTCAAATCTACTAAATGTGTAACCAAATACATGTTTTCCAAAATTTATCAATTTCAAACTAAATTGATGAGCTTTCTATTAAATTTAAATTAATGTGATTGTAATATAATGTGTAATCCATGAATCCATATCCAATAATTTTTTTATATAATTTTTATTTCTATCAATAGTTTAAAAAAGATGATTCTCGTCAGTTTTTCTCCTTTATATTGTAGAAATGTACAAAAAAAAATCGACTAATTTTTAGCCTTATTTGAATATGAAACGATATTTATATTTCATTATTTTACTGTTTCGACACTGTTTTATTCAAAAATTTTAGCAAAATGGGAACTCGATGTGAATGATTTTATGTATTTTGCCCAAATGAGTAAGATCGAAAATTAAATGTGATTTATTTAAAACAATCTTTTCATTTATAAAAAAGACCTTTATATTATAGATAGTCTTCGACTGAAAAAATAATAATTTTTAAATAAATAATTTTTCAAAAATCACCTTTTAAATCACCAACTATTATTACCTACGGCCATTGCATTTCAAAAAAATGTGGACTCGATCAAATTATTAATGTTAAAAACGGAAATTTCGATATAAATAAAATTGATTGATTTTTTTGTAAGGATTCAACTAACGACCAACAAAAATCAGAAACGTGTCTACGGAATATCTATATTCGATACACAGTCCAAGTGTATTTTAATCTATGTATATTTAAATTAATCATTAATATAATATATAGTGTTAGGAGTTAGATTGAGTTAGCTTCATTTGTTTTAATCGAAGTAAATAGGTCGAGTCAAATGTACATAGACTAATATCAGAGTGACCATATTTCCCAAAACGGGACGGTCCGCAAAAAATGCCCCCCCTCCCTATGTAATTTTTTTTCCCCAAATGTTTTACTCAATCAAACTGTATCACCGAAAACAATCAATTTACTTAATTTCTTCAAAAATCTTTTTTTCTTCAGTTAATTTATCAATATTTCTACAACAAGCAATTATAGAAACAAGACAAAAATAGCGCCGCAGGCGAAATTTTTTTCAAACGTCTTATGTTAGTCAATCAAACTATATCATCATAAAACTATCAATTTACTTATTTTTTTTGGTTTATTTTTTAATATTTCTACCGAATTATTTCGTATATTCAGAAAAATAACTACAATTAGATATATAAAACCGCAAAAACGGTACGAATCAAAAAAATTTACGAAAACGACGGGACGGACGCAAGACACGACAAAAATGGGACGAATAGTCAGCTTAACCAATATACAGTAATCTCCCCCTATAACTTGATTTTTTTCAAATGCATTTAAATGCAAATATTTAAAACAAAATTTTAAATGTATTTAAAAAAAAATGATTAACTCGTAAAAATATCCAAAAAAAAGAAAATTTTTCATTTATTGATTTCCTAAATTCCCCCCTATAACGCCAAACCTATCTTGACGTTATAAGAGGGATTACTGTACATAGTCTGCGACATCCCCTATATATAATTGTGGGTGTGTGTGTGTATGTGTGTGTCCGTTCGATGACGCCTCGCAACTTTAAAATGATCAACCCGTCGATACGATCGTTTTTTCGAATTATTCAAAAAAAAAAAATTCATTCGTTTTTATTCAAATCGGGTATAATCGTCAAACAAACTTACATTCTGGAGATAATAAACAAAATATTTGTCGGGCATCTACGGCATTTTGCAACGACACAGTTATAAAATATTTTCGCATAGATACATTTAATTTTTATTTTATTACGTAATATTATGGTTATCAATTCACAGCCGATGTTATTGACATCGGGCCTATATATATTAGTATTATATAAAAAAAACAATTATACAAAACTTTAAAATATATAGTAACAATTCCCCCCGCTAGATGTCGTATCTACAATACTCCGAACTAGTCACCGAATCCCTCCGCTAGATGCCACCGGCGCCCACCAACCCCGACCGTATGTTTTTTATTTATACCAAAATGTCAGAAGGGTCGCAGTCGAATGTTTACATACGAACGGCGCGGACATGACGCGTCCCTGAAAGCCTCCCATCATCCCGGAACAGCCCGAGACGATAGCCGCCTTCGCCGCCGAGCATAACCAGGTCAGAATCGGCGCGAATCGGCGGTTTTCCGGCACGTTTTCCGGAGGCGGCCCGCTGCGGAAAACGGCGGCGTATTTCATTGTCCGCCCGGGTATTTTCGGACGTCCCGTTTTTCCGGCGCGGGTTCGTTCCGCGTTTCGGTCGGCGTTTGGTTTTCGCGAAATCTGGCGCAATAAGTCGACGCTTTCGTGATATAATCGGTGTTTGCGCGATTTTTACGACTCTGTTTATCTACCGGGTGGTTGGGATGTCGCCTTTGTTTTCGGATTGTCGCGCGAAGTTGGAAGATAATAGATTCGTTTGTATGAACGGTCGAATTATATTTTTTAATAAATGTATTGCGAAATACATAAAAGGTTTAGTCCGAGTCATTTTGGTCATTTTTTTGATACGAGCAGTTGCTAGGTCAAAAATATAATGACAATACTATCTGTATGTTTTATCGTGAATATTATTACGTTTATACGCACACAATAGTTTAAATTAATCATTGTTTTCTCATAAGTAATTCGGTATAACAATGATAACGGAATAACGAATTGAAATTTAATGGAAAGTTTAAAATACGCATTAAGCTCTTCTCTTATTTCCTTTCTCACGAAATGAAGAATGACACACCAGAGACCGAGAGATCAAAATCTCAAAACAGACTTCAATTAATTGTTTATTCAATTTCGTTATTTTCTGTATAAATTTTCGGATTTTATTACCGTTTACGAAATTAAAAATTGAATCGGAAAATTTCGTATACCTCAAAGTTTGTATATTTATAATCCCGTTCTTGAAATATCACAAAGAAACTTTTCGAGTACAAATATCGACTATCTTCTCTAAATTATTCACAAGCAATCGTTTGTAAGCGAAACAATTTTCATAGACCATAAATTTTTCAAAAAATCAATAAGCAACCGTCACACATTCATTACTTTCATACGTATGCAAAACATCGACTGAATCCATATTTTCACACAGAAATAAAACCCGTTCAATTAATTCAAACCTTTTTCACACTTTTCAAACTTCTTCGCGGGAACAGCCTTGGAAATAATGAGCACTTCCGGCACACTCGACCTAATTGATTCGACAATCCCCGTTCGTACGAAACGTACCAGTTTCGCAAGATCTGATTCCATTCAACCTTTGAGTGTTATCGTTTCCGAACCGACACAAAATTTTCGGCCATTGACGCACATTTTGCAAAAAAAATAAAAATCATCAGACACATGAAATAATCACGAACGTGTAATCGACGACCCAATACCGAAAGGGTCGTCGATCTTCGGCCACTCACGAGACACACATCGCTCATGCATATTCAACTCGGGATCCATAATTCAGCCTTCATCTTGGCTGCAGGACGAAGGGTGGGCAATCAATCAAATGGTGTCCTCGGACGGTTCATTTCCCACGTGTCGCCGGCTCTTCGCGATTTCCCCCATGGCCTTATCGGGTTTGATAACTGTGGGCTAAAATTCATAACTCATCAGCATTATGTGTGTATTATGGAGCGGGTCGTTTGCACGGTGACCTCTGCTTGTTCGGTGTGCTCGTCTCTGTTACTTCGGAGGGGAATCGATAATTGGTTGAAATGTGGCTTTGATTCGTTGTTGATTGGATGTGTGTGCGTTTTTGCGGTGTGAATGTAAATTTGTTGGTTTACAATGGGTTTGTGTTGGGGGATGCAGTGTGGGTCGGGGTTCCGGGATTTTTGTTTAAGTTTTGGTCCTGAATGTAAATTTATAGTATTGGAGTATCGGTTGGTTTAGGATGGAGTTCGTTATGTTGGGAAATGCAGTTCGGGTCGGAATTTCGGGAATTTTTTCCAAATTTTCATCCTGGATTCATTGGATTATTCATTTATGTGATATAAAGGATTTTAGAAATTTTTATTTTTTCTTCAGTCGCAACAAATATATTAGATTAGATTATATTGTCAGAAGAGGGATCATGAGGGAGCCCCGTCAACTTTAAAAATACTTACAAATTATACTAAATTAGGCATATATTATAAATCTATGCAATACTTTAAATTTTTTTAAAAAACAGCATATTGCATATTGTGTTCCTCTTAAAATATCCTGGTTACGGCTATAGAATCTAATATTCTATCCTATCGTATTTATTCTAACAATAAGACAAACGTTTGTTGATATTAAAGGAAAGGAAACTATTAATTAGTACAGATATTAAAAAAAAATCTTGTTAAATGCTTGTAATGGTATACGTATATAGAAAAATAATTCCCGGGATTTCAGATGAAATTCGATCCTTAGATAAGTCACGTAAGAATCTGAACATTTCTGGATAAAATTTCATTAGTTATTTTATAGATCTAAAAAATTCGGGGTTAAAATTTCAACCGAAACCCCGGTTTTACATTTTCTATACATATCCATATACTGATCGAATAACATTTTACTTAATATAACTTCAACAATCGGTAAATTCGACTCATTCAAACCGTCAACCGATTCCAATACCATATTCGAAAACTCCGCTTTCGTGTTCAAACGCTCCACAATACACACCAAAAAGATCCATTAAGGTCAAACTTTCACCGAAACAAAAACGCAGAAGCAATAAAGCCTCAAACAAGAACCGAACCGCCGTCAAACATTGACTTTCCATAAATAATATTTGACGTTTGCACACTGCATTTGCACCCGCCGACATTTGCGGACGTATCATAATAAAATACCGTCGCAAAGTCCGAATGATTCACATTTCGGGACGAATGGCCGACTTTCACGAACGTTCGTCGATTCCTCGCGTGGACAAAGGGAGGTCAAGTTCGGATGTCCATTAGGATAAAATGTGTCAATTTGCACATGTTGTTTATTCGCAACTTGATTATTTCGGTTGCGAAGTTTTGACGTGTTTGGTTGAAAATTGTTGATTCGTTGTTGACGTATGATTTGTGGTTGAAGAAGCATATGAGTGTGTGTCTTTGGTGGCTTTTTATTAGTGTTTTTCATTGTTAATTTTAAATTGTGTTTGCAAGGAAATTTGCGTAGTAATCTTTGATCATTGTTTTATCGACTAATTTATGATATAAATTATTCAAGATGCGTAATATGGTTTATTATTAATTTATAAAAGATCTTTGGATCATTTTGTAATAAATTTAATTTGCAAATCGTTTACTTTCATATTTTTTCTTAATAAACACACATACTGGATTATAACCTTTTAATATTGACCTAAAAATATGTTGTGTATATTATGAATACAGTATTTATAATGAAATAATGATTATACAAATTTTCATTATTTTATATTAATACACGCTTGGAAATTGTTTACTTACCATAGAATTAATAACGAGCGATAAAATTTTATATTTGATAATTACGTACAGTTATAAAATCATTCAAATCACTTTTAGACACAAAATCATATAAATGTAAAAATATATATTTAACTTATAAGTCATATATTTCTACATTCCTCAAAGTATTTTATGTTTCGACGACTAATATAAATATCTAATAAAGTTTTTCTCCGACGTATACAACCAGAAACTGCTCTTATTCGCGATACCGGAAAATTTTCCCGACTGAAAGTTTCTCGGTTCGATCAACTTTCCTTATTTATACAAAAAATAAAAGTAGGTTAAAAAAACACACGATAAGTTACGTGTCAACTTCACCGGAATACCATATAATTTAGCCATGTTTTATTCGCCAATTTAATTTCGATTTTAGGGTCAGATAGAACGCACCTTTACCATCTGGATTATTACGTGAAAATTGGCGGTATTTTGCCCGAAAAAATATAAACTACATAATTACAAAGTATACTTTATAAATGTGATATAATAACTTAACATTTGTATAATTTAACCTTGAAATTGTTTCGAATTTGAGGAAAATTTTATATTTTCCAAATTGAAATGAAAATATTTGGTTGTTGTATGTGGTATTTTAACTTTTTAGCATATATGTTATTTCGTGCTAAAATTTTTGGAAAAATATAAAAGATATACACAATAAATGAATATAAGATGCAATCTTAAGATTCTGATTGAAAATTTTAGAATAAGTCAATGGAATGATTAAAATAATGTTGTAATACAGAATAGTAAAAACTGAAGGATTTAGAAGAATCACGACTTATTCAATTTCAATATTTTCTTTTTTACGGATTATAGAGGAACTCTTGAAAAAACATGGATGCGTATAATGTCCAGCAACAAGTAAAACTCATTAAGTTTTTCCATTTCAGTAAAAAGTCAATTATTAAAAGTCATGAAATACTAACGTTATTTTCTCTGTTTCAATAATTCATTTTTCACTGGAGTAGAAAACCCCAATGGGTTTTAATCATTACTGGATATCATATGTAACCACTTTAATATCCAAAAGATGTAAAGAAATTAAATAAAAAGGATTGAGAATGGACATGTCATGACTTTTCCAAACTCTTCAATTTTTTAGCGACCACCTACACAATTAAGAAATATTAAAATTCTGACATGAATAAACTCTGACAGAGATTTTGTATCTAATGTTTATCAAGGATCCCAAAATTACATTTCAACAAAAATCCAAACAAATCCAATCAAAACCATCCATTTCCACACAACACCTTCAAACTCATACATTCCCAATACAAACCATACAAAAAAAAAATACAAAAACATAAGCTCAAAACTTCCCACCATACAAACTTCGAAAATTCACTTATACGTATTTTTCCACTTAAGCTTTCGTCTGCACACCGAACCGAGTACGATGCACTTCGATACAAGAGGTCCATAAACTTGGACCCGAAACTACCACCGTCGGGCCGTCGACCTCCAGTTTAGTACCCCTGCTGAACTCGTATCGATCGCTGATATTTCCACGTGCATGGGTCAGATTTTAATTTTTCCGTCTCGGGTTTTCGCAATGTCCATCGGTGGGTCGTTTGTGTGCGACCCTTTTTGTTTGTTTTACAATTGTTATTCGAAAAGTTTCTTTTTGTATGGAAATTTTTAGGGGAAATTTCTTTGTATTGTTCATTTGATGAAAAAATATGTTATGATCAATCTGAAAATGATAAATAAATGTTTTTTTATGATTTTATATAATTAATTAATGTATAAAAAGTAATTATTGACGCGAAACGTTGTATTATACACGTGGATTGAATCTGTATATAAATTTGTTGCGAAATAAATAACGTGGAAATGTCGCAGGTGGAAAATGCGCATGTTATTCGTTTTTGCGGGGAACATTGTATCTGGAAAACTTTTACGACGGTTATACAAGGGGAAAATGTCATGTTTTTGCCGTTAAAATATTGACCCCGAAACAATTACGCGTGTAATATGTCTCATTTTTTATGATATTTAATTGACCAGTAATCATATAAATCTCGCATATTATTCTAAAGCGAATTGAATGTTATCTTTCGTAAATACGCAAAATTCGATGTTATCTGTCACTGATTTGTTTCGAACACAATCGATCGTGGACCTAAACAAAATAATTTTGAGGCCACACGTATGATATGAATCATTATTTTTGTTGTTATTGATTTTTTCTAATCACAAATAAATGTTTGAAATCATTAGGTATGATATTTAGAAGTGTAAAATAATTATCTTTGTTGTGCAATTGATGAGAAAATTTTCTCAAGGTTGTTCAAAGTGTTACAAACCGATTTTATAACGATTACTTTTTACGATGTTTCTTCATAGATGATTTAAGAAAATTTCGACAGTTTTTTGCGGTAAAAATATTGATTAATTGAATTTTAATTATCATTTTTTAAGTTTATTGAATATTTTCCGAATAATTATCCTATATTCATTTGCATTAATATAAAAATTTTGTAATCGACATGGCAAGGCTATATACAAAATTCAAATGGGTATTCAAATATGTATGTTTTTATTCTAAGGTCAAGTTCGAATATAGGGAAAAGTTTTTTATACTTTTATAACCTTGGCTTTATATAAAGACCATTTATATTTTAAATTGTATTATCGAATTGAAGTATATTCCATTACTTTGAATCACAATAAAAAAATCCGATCTGCAATAAGATGGAAAAAGATGTTACCCTTTTTTCTACGATGACAAAACGTTTCGGAGAAAACCTCCGATTTCACATATTCCACGAAAGATCGATTCCACACAACAAACATTGTGTAATTTTTTCCCGTCAAACATTTATTTTGACACGTGTATTATGTTTTATTTTATTTACATAAACCGTCACTTTCTCATCATCGACGATTTCGTTCAGATTTTTTTCAAACAGTGAACTTGGCACACAGACATTTTTAAATATAGCCAAATTTAACGAAAGTAAAAACAGACTTTTTCATACACGAAAGGTCAAAACGTATGCGCTTTCCACACATCTGTACCTTTCTCTCCATGTTTTTTTTTTCATTTGTCTCTTCAGACTTTCCATTTGCTAATATCCGCTGAAAGGTGCACACACACATAAATTTCAGCCGAGTTGTTCACCTCGTCTATGACCCGACGATGCACCTCAGTCCTTATCGAAACTACATGAAGAAAATGGATGCAGACTAGAATCAATCTTCATAATGCACTTCCTCTATATTGCAGAAGCTCCCCACTTTCATATATCGAAATATAATATAACACATCATAGAATTTCTCGGGAACGTTTCCGGGAAATGCGTGAAAAATTTCAATATTTTTCATTTTTAGAACATTCTCGCTTGTACATTACATGAATTTGTATTTAAAAAATAATATTCGACCGCTTTTAAAAATCGAAATCGACGGCACCGTTGCGTGACCCCTAATTTGGAAAGGCTAATGGACGCCTCTTCGAAGTCGGGCTTGTATCAAGATATTTCGGTTTTTGCTATTATTATGCGATTTCGATCGAAATAAATCCATGTCTGTGCTTCGATTTTCTTTGTTTTTTTGAGAAACGATCGCTGAGAGTTATTAGGGCGAATCTATTGAGTGGACACGATGAATGATGAAACGAAGGTCGGAAACGCTTAGGGTCAATCGAAGGTTGTTATTTTTTATAGATCGTGTTTTCGAATTTGGTGATTGTTAAGGAAATTTAGATTTTTATGTATATAAATTAGAATATTTTCGTTGATGATGTTTTTGAAATTTTAAAACTGTCGAAATCTTTTACTTTCATAACATTTATTGTGGATTTGAAATATGTAGTGTCTTTTATGCATTTTTTTGCACATTATTTAACTGTTTCGATAATTTTCGCAAACTCAATATTGATTTATCTGAACAAAAATAGAAAGTGTAGTTTATCTCATTCAACATGGAAATTGCACGTTTTTAAAGCTCAATATTTACGCGAACGTGTTCATTTAACTACTATGTGTTTTTTTAAATTTTTTATGTGATTGATGATGTAAGCACACGTCAAAAAAAACTACTCATTCGTTTTTTCTTCATCGAGTATAATATAAATCATAAAATCGTATGAAAATTATCATAGAAATGAGCAATAACAATTTCTTACAATGTTATCGTAAAAACGTACAATACACATCATTATAGTTAGTCGTAATGTATTCAAAATACGAATAGGACACTTCTGAAACAGAATCATTTCATTACCATTAGTGATGATGACTCCAAATCATGCCATGTGACACGCGATACTTTATTAGCGTGTTTCCTTTTGCGTGCTCGATTTTACTATCAATTTACCAGACACTCGAAGAAAACTCGCTAGAGTTTTTCCTTCGAATTTTCATTTCGAGGGTGTGAGTTTTCCCATTCGCTCATTTATGATAAGTCAATTTTATTGCGGAGTTCATTCGTACAATGATTCGATTATGTTTTTATTTGTGTGAACGATTTGATTACTTTTTTATATGTATTCATAGTAATTATAATACTATTTTTGTTAAATACGTTGAATTTCCGATTGCAATCTAATATTGCGAGATAAGTAATCGACAAATTACGCATTTTATTGTTCAAAGATAACGGCTTACTAAAAGTGATTTTCAGCACAAAGCCTACTTCAGTCGAGTGTCGTTTTTCATCGGATATTTTTCGCAATACAAAATGAACGTACCGAAAGCAAACAAAAGTGAGTTCCGCAATAATTTTTTAACTATATTTTATCTCAGCTCTATAGGTAAAATATATTATTCGAATACGTATATATATAATATATGCATTTATTTTATTCGCTATATAATATTTCCTCATTAATTTTACTTCGATCCGTTAATTAATTAGTTTAATTATTTTTTATAGTGGAGTATCGTATCAATGTAAACAATATCCATCTTTTTATAAAAAGCAATCATATACCATACAAAAATTACATAATTAAATTAATTAATTAAATTGCATAAATTCATGTTTTTGACCTAACCTAACCCGAATTCATGATCGAAAATAATCGTGTATTTTTGCAAAAAAAAAATAAATGGAGAAAGGCGAACAACCGGTTTCGTACGAACGGATTTTCAATGATACCAGAAACGCAGCTGATCAGGTCGTTCCTCGTCAGTTGGTGGTCAGAGTGAATTGACCGTCATCTTCGTCGGTAGTCTCTTCTGTGATCACTCTCAAGATGACCACGACGACGAAGAAGTCTCCGAAGAGCAAAAAGTCCGAACGTAAGATCGTCATCTTCCGCATTTTAAAAATACAATGTTTTAATGTCAATTTTCCGTATAGATAATCAAACAAATGTGACCAAGTCGACCGTTAACGATGCGAAGCCGACCTTTATAAGTGATCGATTTTTTTCACCTCGCAAAACGGTTTCTTGAGAGTTTTATTTTTGCACAATGAGTGTTTGTAATACGTGTTAAAAACTTGAAGAAATATTCGCTAAAATCCTAATAATGATCGTATTGTACAAGTCAAATGTTCAAGGTTCTTTTTGTGTACATACTGGTTAGCCTTATCAAAAAATATAATTTCGAGTTTGTCAACGCGATTTTATTTAAATTAAAATATTCACGTTCGAGATTTTCTTGATTGTATGTAGTTGTGTTGGAAAATTTGCGACGCAATTGTCGGTTAGTAGACGATGACTGATCGTGTTGATTTTTTTTTCGTTTCGATTGTGTATTCGCAACAGCCGAGTTCGCGGCGATCGTAGCCGAGTTTTATGTACGTAATATTACAGGGTGGTCACAAACGGTTTTGTGAATATGAGAAAATGTATGCAGTATTGTGTGGAAATTGAAAGGAGAAGATAGTTTAGTGTCAGTGAACGTTTCAGAATTGATTATTTTTGTACTATGTTTGAGATAAACGCTGTTACTTTCAGGGTGACCATTTTTATTGAATTGCAAACTAGAATTAAAAAAAAAAATGGACAATAGAGTGCTCATTCAATTAATCATTTTTTATTTTGTAGTATTAAAGTTGTACTGGTTTTTTTTTCAAGCAGAGGCACCGATATTGTACTGGTAAAACCAATACGAATGGTCTTAAGATTAGTGTGAAATCTATTCGAATACTTTTACATATTTAATTTTTCATTATATGAACTTTTCATATATAAACCATAAAAAGAGTATGAAAAAACTTAATTTTATGTAAAGTATGTATAATACTATCATTTCCATCAAAAATCTACCAATATATGAACTCCACATCATATATTTTTGCCAAAACGACTTCTCTTTTATTTAAAAAATTGTTATTTTCAATTAATCGTTATTTTTTCAGAATTGCGATTAAAATTATATAAATTCAAGCGTTTTTTCTTTGACCCGTGACTAAAATGAAAATTTTGATAACCCTACATTTTATCTTGGCGTAATTGCGTGCATCATCCTTTATGTTTGTTTCCATACGGATTTGGAGTTCGTTGTGTTCGGCTGTGCCCGACTGTAAGCTCGTTCAATGTTTCATGTTATTGTTAAATGTACATAAATATAGTCCCCATTAATTATGTAAAAACCATGCGTTTGGAAACAATACGTGACGTATTTTTGTCGTAAAAACTACTTTATTACCTTTATCACATCGTTTTATGTTTCTTACGTGTATTATGTGGTTGATATGTTTGGATTATATTTTCATTGGTATTTCATGATAAATTATTGTTCTCGGATCCGGTGTTCATTGTTGCTCTGTTTGTTCCAGGGAAAAAAATGCTTCAATCTAAAGAAATGAAGAATTCTGATGCGGATGTTAATACGAAAAATATTGATGATTATAAAAATGATAATCAATCTTCCCAAAACTCAACATGGCTGTCATCGTTGTATAGTGTTTTGTTTGTGATTAGTTCTGCTCTGATTGGTTTCACTGCTGCTAGAAATTCTCTCACCTGGTAAATAAATTTACAACCTGTATCAGTTAGTATAATTTTAATTTTTACTAATATATATTCCATAAAATTTTTAGGCATTTACAAAGATTTTGGGGTGCATCGGGTGATTTTTGGCAGTCACAATGGGACAAAATAATAGATGTTATTGGTAATTAATGTTTTTATTCAAATTATTTTGTTATTAGAGTATTCTATTAATTAATCATTATGAATTACAGGTGAAGATCCGTTTATGCTATGGGTTATTTACTCAACCATTTTAACGACTCTCGTTTACTGGTTTTTCGGCGGAATTTATACCATATTAGATATTACTAATAAGCCTGCATTTTTGCGAAGATATAAAATTCAACCTGGAACCAACGAACCTGTCGACAATGCTCGTTTGATGAATGTAATTATATTTATATCAACATAGTGACTAAAAATGTATTACTTTTGTTAAATTAACCATAACTTTTTTTTGTAGGTGATTATGGTTGTATTAATGAATCAGCTTATATCATTACCATTTGGAATCTTCTTATTTTATTTAATGAGTTGGAGAGGTTTTCCTGCGGTAAGGGAATTACCTACATTCCATTGGGTTCTTTTGGAATTGGCTGTATTTATTCTTACAGAAGAAATCGGATTTTACTATTCTCACAGGTAAAGTATTTAAATATGTATATAAATTATGTATTTACTTATGTTAAAATCTGATATTTACATAAAAATATTGATATTTTTTCAGGTTATTGCATAACAAATATTTGTATAAGTATATCCACAAAAAACATCATGAGTGGACATCACCAATTGCTGTAACTTCTATATATTGTCATCCGATCGAACATATATTTTCGAATGTGTTACCTCCGCTCGTAGGAGTCGGAATAATGGGCAGTCATATAGCAACGGCATGGTTATGGTTTTCTTTAGTTATTTTGTCAACATTGAATTCTCATTCCGGGTATCATTTGCCATTTTTCCCGAGTCCAGAAGCTCATGATTTTCATCATCTGAAGTGAGTAACCTCGAAGAAGTGTATTCGTAAACATTGGCAGTGATATTCAGAATATTTCAAATAAAATTATATATTTTTGTTTAAGATTCAATCAATGTTATGGAGTACTCGGTGTTCTGGATAAATTGCATGGTACAGACTCGCTGTTCCGTTCGACAAAAGCTTTCAATAGGCATATCATGATGTTAAGTTTCATTCCTCCAAGAGAAGCATTCCCGGAAAGTGATAAAGTTATCTGCCAGAAAAAAGAATAAATTCATGTAGAGATTATTATTTCCATTGATTTTGATGAAATGGAATTTTCAAATATATATTTGATATTTTGAGGAACATTAAAATAATGACTCACTTGCAGTATAAGAAAGATATTTCATATAAGATCCTATGATTAGTCGACATATTCATATCATTTATTTTCTGCACAAATATAAACCTTTAGTCAGAAAAATATTTTCTCGTAAACTCCTACATTATTCAAGAACCTCATCATATTCGTGTGTGTATGTGTATACGATTTCCATACATAAAAAATCAAAGGTTTTGTTTCGTATTCACTTTGATAAATAAATTTAACTAAATGTGCTTTTTTTAATTGAGCGATAAGTAGCTATGGACATTTTGTGATAATAGATTTAAGATAACAGCAAATTATGAAATCCACAATTAATTTATGTGTATTGGAAATTACCTTAGCATTAAAATAATCCATAAAAATGTTTTGGAAATATTCATATCTATTGCGCTTTCACAAATAGATAAATGTCTTATATTATATGAATATAAATATAATATTATGAAAACATAATTCATGAAAGCTTCGTATTAATTTTTTGTATTAAATTAAGGATTTAATTTATGTTATGAGGAATTTGATTTTGTAAATAATAAAATAAAATTGATTTTATTAATTTTATTGATTTTTCATTTTAAAACATATGTTCATGTTTAAATATTTCAAGATTTTTGTAACATAATAACACAGAAAAAAAGATAATTTTAGTTTATTTAAAATATCACAAATTTTACAGTTTCTAAGGCACATTATGGTAAAAAATATGCTAAGAAGATTAAAATGGAAAATAAGAAGATTCACTTGAAAAGGCAGCATACACTCAAACGAGTAAATATCATAATCATATTAATTTTCATGCATACATATAACATTTTTTCATATAATATAAAATGGATATAAATGCTTCAAACATCATATTTAACAGTAACAATAAGCAGTCTCAATATTGTCAATATAGGAAGACACTTTGTTAGTTGCAATATTATAAATTTACAATAGCACCGAATTCCTTAAAAGACTACAAAATATACAATTTGGAGTGAAAACAGTATAAACATACTTTAATATTGCATACGATACATATTTTAATAAAGAGATATGAGCTGTTTAATCATTGTATAACCCATCTATGAGATAATCCATTCTTCTATAATGACGATTTCGCCAAGCTTCCCTTCCACGGCGTACAGCTTGATATCCTATCAAAGCCAAAAACGGCACAGCTAATAAAGTTATTATTACAGGTACAATGAAGCCCGGTTGATTACTAGGCACGTTACGAATGTATGTGAAAAAATTGGAGTTCTTGTTACTATCGTCAATATTGGGAGTAATTGGATATTTGACATAATCTTTTATCGGAAAATGTTCTTCTTCAACTTTTTTTTTCTCAGAACTTTCTTGTATTTTGTTTTCAGTTTTTGTTGTAGACAATGGCGTAACGTTTTCTTTTTTAATCAAATTTTCATCATATTTTGCAATTGTTACTTTTGGTTTTTTCGGTATGACTTCAACCGTTGTATTAGTAGTATTGACCTTGGTGTCATTAGCAGTTTTCAAATCTTCAATTTTTTTTACGGGAACAATCTTTTCAGTTTTATTAATAGAAACCTCAGGAATTGTAGAGTTTATAACATGCTTATCTTCGGGCAGTGGATCAACTCCTTTTCTAGCATGAACTGATGATGTGACGGTTTCAACGTCAGCGTCAGGAGTCACTTTGTCTTTAACAGAAACGGAAGTTTGATTACTTGGCGAACTATGCTGACCTTCCATGAAGATCGGAACATTTTCAGTAGACGAAAGCAACTTTGTGAGGACCTTAGGTAACACCACTGGTTGATGTTGTGAAACTTCAGAGTGCGGAGTTGATACGTTAGAACAGATAGTTGTCGGTAAAGATAAAGCTAAGAATAATGTCACGGATAGAATTCCCGACATCGCCAAAATCTTCATATTGCTTGATTTCTTTTCACAAAAGTTATTATAAATTAACGAAATGTCCTATTCGTGAAAACTGTCCATCTGACATGTTCGATTTGTATTGCCAGTGGAAAAAATTTTATACTGAAAAATTTTATTACAATAATCTAAATATGAAAAATAAAATAATAGGTATACACGTTTCTTCACAGATATAGGAAAAATAATCAAAATTTTCAATTTTGTATTTCTCGAAATAATATTTGCGAATAGCAACAATATGTAAACAAATTGGCAATTTGCCTACAACTCGTTTGACATTAGTTCGTCCGGACCTGTAATTTAATTTGATAAAATTTATCAATAGCGTCGAATAAGTAAGATTTATATTTTGATTAGAAATAGACTTTTAAATTTCAATTATTGTAGTCAATTTCTTATCGTTATCATCGTTCAGTAGAAATGTTTATTATTAATCTGACACCTAACCTTCAAATCGAACGTCGATCTCGTTATTTTCTATGTTAATTATAATTCACGTTTTTATTGAAATGATTTAAATATTTTTTCAGGTCTCTTTCAAAATGAGGAACCGCAGTAATTCTGGTGTTCGCCTTGATTATTATCAACGAGTTGTCCATAGACTAATAATGAACCATCAGCAACCAGTTACTGGTTTATTTCCTGCAAGTCCGTCGAATGATCATGCATGGATTCGCGACAATGTTTATTGTATTCTAGCTGTATGGGGACTTTCAATGGCGTACAAAAAAATTGCTGATCAAGATGAAGATCGTGCAAAAGCTTATGAGTTAGAACAAAGTTGCGTTAAATTGATGAGGGGTAGGTATTGTGTGGATTAAGTTTTATTTTAAATAATATCATATTAAATTTGTACCTTGTGGTTTTTGTTCAAATCTAAAGATACATACACGAAACTAATATGATTTTTAACAAATTTTATTCAATTGATTCAGGATTACTCATGGCAATGATGCAACAAAAACAAAAAGTTGAAGAATTCAAATCATCTCAAAATCCCTTGGATTCTTTACATGCAAAATATTCGTCAATTAATGGAAGAACTGTTGTTGGAGATCAAGAATGGGGTCATCTCCAAATAGATGCCATATCTCTCTATTTATTAGTTTTGGCCCAGATGACTGCTTCTGGACTGCAAATAATTTTTTCCTTAGATGAAGTTGCTTTCATTCAAAATTTGATATTTTACATTGAATCTGCATATTGTATTCCTGATTACGGTGTTTGGGAAAGAGGAGACAAGACTAATCATGGTCTGCCTGAACTTAACGCAAGTTCTATTGGAATGGCTAAGGCTGCTCTAGAAGCCATGAATGAACTCGATCTTTTCGGAGCAAGAGGTGGACCCTCTAGCGTAATTCATGTACTTGCCGACGAAGCTCAAAAATGTCAAGCTGTATTACAATCAATGCTTCCAAGAGAATCTAACAGTAAAGAACTAGATTCTGGAATACTTGCTATCATTAGTTTTCCTGCGTTCGCCGTAGACGATCCTCAACTGATAGAGAAAACGAGAGAAGCTATTGTTAACAAATTAAAGGGAAAGTATGGTTGCAAACGATTTTTAAGAGATGGTCACAAAACTCCTAAGGAAGATCCAAACCGATTATATTATGAACCTTGGGAACTCAGAATGTTTGAAAACATCGAATGCGACTGGCCACTTTTTTTCTGTTATCTCATAATTGACTACTGCTTTGAAGGAGATAAACAGTCAATTGGTGAATACTCGCAAAAATTGGACGAAATACTCATAAAAGGAGAGGACGGTATGAAATTGGTTCCTGAATTATATGCTGTGCCAGCACACAAAGTCGATGCTGAATATAAGGATCCAGGTAGTCAAGAAAGGATCCCTTTAGGAAGGTGTCCGTTCCTTTGGGGTCAATCATTGTATATAATAGGCAAACTTTTGCAGGAAGCTAGTATATTTGTATCTATTTTATTGTATTATTTATTGTATTTTTATTGATTTTTTCTCCCTAAATGTTATAGGGTTTCCTTGCTGCTGGTGAATTAGATCCTTTAAATAGACGTCTATGCTCGGAGAAAAAGCCAGATGTTGTCGTTCAAGTAGTGATACTAGCAGAGGATAAAGAAATCAGAGATAAATTGTTAGAACACGATCTTTCTGTACAAACCATTGCAGAAGTGGCTCCGATTGAAGTACAACCAGCAAGAGTATTAAGTCATCTTTATACATATTTGGGTATACGTTATTTCTTATCAATTTTGTTCAAATATCAAATATATATTTTACACACTCAAACTACGTTTTATGTAGGGCGAAACAAAAAGCTGGGTCTATCTGGTAGAATATCTCGCGATGTGGGAATTTTAAGTACTAGTAAATTGTATTCATTGAATGACAGAATATTTGCTTTTACACCTCAGGTAAATTTTTTGTTACTTTTTATGTCTATTATAATTAAATTTTACCTCAAAATTTTCCTTAATAATAACCAAAGGACATTATAAATATTTTCTATATATATATATTTATTATACTACATAGTTTTCGGACATGACGCGTTTCTACATTGCATCTGATTATGAACTGATGATTGATATCCTCAAGGGAGAAATAAATTTTCTTAAATCTGCATGGCAAAATCTTCTTGGACGGCCACTTGTTGTTTTGACCGTAAAACAATTACACTTAGGTACTAATTCTTTTTTGCAATGATTTATCTCAAATTCTAAATTTTCTATGAAATTATAGTCAAGTACATGTTTGATTGTGATGTCCTGTGGAGCATTTTGGATCATTAGTTCTTAATTAGTCAGTTATTTATCACTTACCTTATTCCTTATATCGTTATCCTTATTAAGAAACACTATTTTTTTCCATATATATTTTGAAAAAATAAATCGTGTGTATTTAGTAAAAAATATATTTTTATCTAAAATTAAATGATATGTTATATTTAAAGTTTATTTCTTGTTTGCATTGTCTCCTGAACTGTTCAGCCTTATTGTAAATTTCTTTTTTTCCTATATTTCACATGCATTCTATAAATATCGGAATGTTTATTAGTCTTTTTATTGTATAAATCTTTTGTATAACTTAAAATCGAAAAAAGTGTAATATACGAATGTTGTTTTGTGTTCTGCTTGATTTCCAACCCATCTCGAAACAGAACTTCGATTATGAAGAATATTACACTTCACGTGATCCAGCCTTGCTTGCAAGTAATTTTACAGCAAATTTGGCCTTCCTTGGTATGAGCTGGAAACAAATGCTTGGTCGTCCAACAATTACTTTACTTGCAACACAATATCTCTTAGGTAATTTGTAGCCATTGTCCTTAGATAGTTTAGTTTCTCAATATTAGAAGTGCGTATGTGTGTGTGGTGGTATTTGTAATTTATTGTATAGTTTTATCCTTTATTCGATCAAAAGATACTTCTCTGAAAAACTATTACTGTTTTTTAAAGAATCAAAAATTTAATTCTTTTAAAAATATTGTACATTTTTAACTTTTTTTGATTTTTGTTGTTCTTTACAAATAATTCGACAAATTTTTTTCAAAAATTACAAATCGTAAATATTTTAGATCAAGGAAAAGTACCGATGGCAATGATAACTACAATGAAAAAATTGAAATCTGGTTATATAAATGGAACGAGAGTTACTTTGGGAAATTTAGGTGATTTTTTGAACACTTCAGCTATAACAAACTTAAGTTTTCTTGGTAGCCAAGAAGATGGATATCCTGATAGTGGGTTTTTATTCTGTATATTTTTTTAATTTGTTTCTTTCGATTTGTTTCAATTATTTATATATTTTATTTTAGGATTGAATCCTCAAGTACAACAATATTTAGAAGAGCATTTGATGAAATCTTTCAGTCATAAATCGAGTTTGTTGACTCAAACTCGTGGAAACCGACACAATAGAATGATGCGCCGAAGGATGTCTTGTAAAGGCGCAATCAAAAAGACCAGATCAATCAACGTCGACTGTTAGCATATTTCAATTTATATCCTATTTTTACTATTTACACATGTTTACAGCGAATTATAAAATTTCAGCTGAAACTCTAGGAATGGAAGGTGAATGTGTAGGAATGGTTCCAGAACGTAAATCTTCATGGCTAGATGTTGATAGTATTGGAAAAAATGTTCGTAGTCCATCACCTGGTCCAGAAGACTGGAGACGTAAATCAATATCCAGGTATTATATAATTTGATCAGTTTTGTTTCTAATAAATCGGAAATAACATTGGTGCAAATTTATAGAGGAAATTCTTCAACAATGTTGACGCCACAGTCGCCTACAAGTCCTGATCCTAAAACGTCGCCTTCCAACGATAGAGCCAAATCAGAATCACCCTCTAAAGACGATTTCAATATAAATATCAAAGGTTTATACAATTATTAATGCAACTAATCGATTTTATTATACAATTTTAATATGTATCTCTTAAATTTCAGTTCCTTTTATAGTTCCGCGTGGTGGACCAATGCGCCATCGATGCAACTCAGAAAGTGGTAACACCTCTTCTAACTATGCAGACCAAGAAGTTGCTGAATTATTAGCAATGTTACGTGAAGAAGAGAGCTTGGAAGAACAGGGAGATATTTTACAATATTTGGTCGATACTCATGGTCTTGATTTTAACACAGGTAAACTAATAAAAATGTGTTGTATTTTTTTCCCAAATCGATAATTATTCATTAAAACTTTTTTCTCATATTAGGAATGCTAGAATCAGGTCATGTAGTAACAGTGAAAGATCTTCTGAAAGGTTTATATGAAAAAGCTTGTCAGCAAAAACTTTGGGGTATCGTTCGTCACTCTGCAGGAATGTTGGGAAAACGCGTTGAAGATCTTGCAAAAGCTGTTACTGATTTACTAGTCAGGCAGAAGCAAGTGACTGTTGGAATGCCACCATCCAACGAGTATACAATTACAGCACCTTTGCCGGAAAATGAATTGAGACATCTAATTCATTTGGTGAATTTTAATAACGTTTTTAAGTTTTTTTTTTAATGAAATTTAGAATAGTTTTCTTTATTATATGTTTATTTTCAGTCTTATGGGGATGATGAAAGTACTGCTATGTTGACTCAGGAATTATTGGTTTATTTAGCTATGTTCATAAGAACTGAGCCTCAGCTGTTCTTGGAAATGTTACGTTTACGTGTCGGACTAATTATTCAAGTTTGTAAACCTTATGATATTTTCGTTTTCATTTACGAAATCATGTTGATTCATACTTTTTGTGAATTAGGTAATGGCCACTGAATTATCTAGAACTCTATCTTGCAATGGAGAGGAAGCATCAGAACATCTTTTAAATTTGTCTCCTTTCGAAATGAAAAACTTGTTATATCATATTTTAAGTGGAAAAGAATTTGCAATTAACAGTGGTTTGTAATTTTTATTTTTTATTTATTTTATGTTTCATGATTGTATTATTCGTTAACTACGAATATTTTAATTGGACTTTGAGTCAAATTAATAATTTATAATTATTACACATTGCAAAATTTTATTAAAATTTTTATATTAGTCTCATGACCGCTTTGCTGCAGACTAAAATATTCATCCATTCAAATTGGCTTATTTTTCAAAAAAACTACATTTGCATGTAAGCTTTTAACATGTGCTTTAATATTTCATTGGTTTACGTCTGTGAAGGAAAATTGTTGGGTCTCTAAATATTCTATCAATTTCAATTTAATTTTCACATTTGTATATATGCATCGATGCTTAACATTTCTAGTTTATTTTTAATAAAATGAGTACATTTATACAATGTCAATTTATAATTTTATGATTTTGGACGCATAGATTTTTACAGGAAGTTTTCAATTCAATGGTTTTTTTTCAGCTAAATCGTTCACACAGATTGTGTCTGATAAAACAAAATCCACCAAAGGCAAGTTATTAATGAAATATTTCAAATTACTAATCAAATAAACTATTGTTTGTCAAATAACAATTATTATAATCTTCATATGTTTATTATTAAATATTCATACTCAATACGCATTGGTACTTTTAAAACATGTAATTTATCAGGTACGCTAATTGATAATCATTTGGCACTTGTGATTTTTGATCATCATTTATTTGGCATTCTTTGTGCATTGAAAAACATTTTGTTTTGTATATATCAAAATATTTATCCTTTTTTCATTTTTAGTGGGAAGAGGCAATATATCTGTAGTTAGTCAGAAATCTGCTAAAGTCAGTAAAAGGTCTCAAATCGGCATTATGCTCAATGACGGGTCTGATGAAGGTAAATTTATGGAATTCATTATTTTTAATAAACTAACGAATATATATTTTGAATCTTTTTCAAAATTTTCATAGCCAACGCCATAGTAGAACCTGATAGACAAGGACAGTGGTTGCGTAGAAGGAGACTTGATGGAGCCTTAAACAGAGTTCCTAGAGATTTCTATCCGAGAGTGTGGAGTGTTTTAGAAAAGGTAATTGAATTTACTATTCATTTGCTTGTTGAAATTCATCAAATTATACACTTAAACTTGCAATTTTTTTTATTTATTAACAGTGCCAAGGGTTGGCTATCGAAGGAAAAGTTTTGCCGCAAAATCTCACACAAGAAATGACTTCCGGAGAGTTGAAATTTGCTCTTGCCGTTGAAACTGTACTGAATTCTATACCTCAACCTGAATATCGTCAACTGGTCGTAGAAGCTCTAATGGTCCTCACTTTAGTCGCCGAGTATAATGTCGCTCCACATCTCGGGGGTATTATAGCAGCAGAGCACTTGGTCCATAAAGCAAATCAAATATTTTTGGATGACCAGGTATATTATATACATAATACGAACACTTATTAAGGAATCCATTTAATTTTAATAATAAAATATGTAATTTTGATAGATCAAATGTAACGGCGACGCTACTTTGTGCTGTGCCAAGCCCTCCAATCAACGAGAGGCTTCGGCAACCGGAGGATTGTTATGCGGAGGAGCTGCTTTTGTATGCCAACATTTCTACGACAGTGCTCCTAGCGGTAGTTATGGAACCATGACATATATCACTCGTGCTGTTGCATCTCTTCTCGATTGTTTGCCAAAATCAGGCGAAATAGATTGTGCTGTGAGTTAAAATATTCGTTTATCGGTAATTTTTATGACAGATCTTACTAGTATTCAGCACAATTATATTTTCTATTTGTTTATGATAATCATGTTAAGTTTATTTTTATTTTGTGTAGCGTTAGCTATTTAATGTTTATGAATATATTTTGTTGCCATATTTAAATATACTTTTGACATATATAAAATTTTTTGATGTGTTTTAGCTATGCATATTAGTCAAATTATATTTTGAATTTAAAAATTAAATAAAAAAAGATGACTAATGACTTTTATTTATACAATTGTCATTTTAAAACAATCCTAAAATATGACTATACATAATTATGTTTCATGTTTTTTTCCGAAAGGGTTCATTTTCGATATCCACGAAGCCCCGCTGAAACAAATTATTATGTTTAATTTCCTACATAAAATTAATGTGAGCACATACAGTGAAATAAGAAACGAACTTACGGCATTTGATCGTTAATAGACTCGGTCCCAGGAAGTATTCCGCCAGTCTTTAACTGTTCGATCAATTTCGATCTATATTCATGTTTCAATGGTTTAGGTGCATTTTCGATGATATTTTTTTTGGCAATTTTAAGTATGGCTTCTTCCCAAGTTAATCCATACCATTCAATTTCCTCTGAAGTGTACTAAAAAATGATATTTTTCCAATATACATAACAGTTATTTTAAATTATGTGGCCAAGGATTATTAAATAAGAATATTAGTGCAAATGATTGAATTTGTAAAATATCGAAAATACAAAATCAACTGAAAACCAAGTTAATTTTAATATTCTTAAAAATACTTACTGCACTCAAATAACTTTTATATTGGTCGTAAATTTCCTTTTGCTTTTGAGGTTGATCATTATAAGCAGGACAATTATCTGATAGTGCCTGAAGAATTTTTCTTTTTAATGTTAACGCTAAAGTAGATTGCAAATCGCACGCTGGTGTTTTGAGAAGGTAATGATCGAAACCATAATTGTCGTGAATTAGTCTCAACGTGCGATCAGTCATGATAAGAGAAAGATGCACATTTAATACTTCCGATCGTACCACTGATCTTTTAAGAACGGGAACCCAAAAGCGAGGAACCCTTCTATTGTATCTGTGCTTTTTTACAAAACCTGTAAAATTCAACATTTATTTAAGAATAAATCACACATACTTGGGAATTATTATGTTTTAATATTTTGAACCTTTGACGATTTCTTCACCACCCCAGATTCCATCGTTGAATTGGGCAGGTCGTTTTAAAGGTAAAGGTATGTTCTGAACAGGAAATACTTTGCCAGTAACTTCATCTTTTTTCCATCTTCCTTCTTCTGGTATATAATGAACGGCAGCGGGTTGCATTACTTTCCATTCCTTCCAAAATTTTCTATAAGCTTCAGGAAGCTGAAGGCCAAGACCTAATTCGAAACGGCCTTTTCTTTTATTCAACGTTTTACGTAGTGCACTATTGGCAGCCTAAAAAGCAAAACGATTTTATAAATAAAAACAAATAATCATCAAACATTATACATTTGCATAATCAAATTTTTGAGGTTATCTATTTATGACATATTGAGATATTTTGAATTAAACTTTTATTTAATGAAATTTATATATTTTGAGGTTAGAGTGATTATGAGATGATATTTTTTTCATTATGAATAGGAAATGAATGATAAAAGATGTTAAATAAGTTAAATTTGTTTATTGTACAAGTAATGACGGTTGTTTGACGTCAGAATAATAAACAAATTATTCTGATGAAATTTTTATTTGTAAACGTGCCAGGATTGCGAAAATTCAATTATAATACACAAACGTCCGATATTCACTTAAAACACCTAAATGAAAATGTATTGGAAAAAAATTACAAATCTTTCAAACCTGAAAAGTTTTCGAAGCCATCGAAGCAGCAGCAGCTGCTGCTTAGCGCCGCTGCTCTGTATCCGCCGTCGACGAATAATCAACTCTGCACGCATTTTAACCTGTCAAAATTCTCATTCTTATTTTAAGGTGGAGTTTGTGCTGGACGTTCATTGTGTGAACATCGTCGTGTTCATTCCTCGATCGAATTTATTTTCCCGCCTTCTTAA
>JAOXNN020000036.1:2408155-2422757 GCA_028571205.2 Hydropsyche betteni | reverse complement strand
GCCTAAACTGCCGCATTTGTTTGGCAAGGCCTTGTCCTGCAGTGGATAACTATAGGCTGCTAATGATGATGATGATTTTAAGGTAAATTTCCTGTATGCCTTAAAAACTACTTCATCATCATCATATATATACTTCACTAAACTACTACTACTACTAAACTACTTCATCATCATATATATGTAAGTTCTTGAATTACGTGAATTCGACTTACGTCAATTCATACTTACATGATTTTGAAAAAATCGTAATTTGTTTATTTTTATTTTTTTATTTAATTGCGTTTTGTTTCTCTGCGACATTTGTATGAATTTCATCATACCAATTATTAAAAAAAAATTCGTAAAATGCTTAAGAACGATTATAAATTAACTTTTGCAAAGAAATATCCTTTTGAAAATATCACGATTTTTTGCGTCAAAATGCGCGTCACGCTCGTAGCTTTGAACGGGTCTATAAAGAGAAAAAATTCAATTGCGCCGTCTATTGCAATTGCACTTGACCGATTTGTGTATTTATTTTTTTCTTTTTTCGCTTCAACTATGAGGTGGTTTATGAAGAAAAATAATAGGGAAATTCGTAAAGAAAAGCTAAAAAATGACGGTACACTCCGCAATCCGCCCGACAGTCGTGTTATGAAGATTGCATACAATCAGGGGCAATTTTTTTTCAATGTGTTTTTGTAATAAAAATAATTTAATTGATTAATTTAACAACAATGCAGCGATTTTAATGCATCGGTGCACCGGCGTGTGCAGAACGCGTGTTCACAACGGGAATCGGGAACGGAGATCGGAAACCCGAGCAACGCCGGGAACTACCGCTAATAAATCATAAATACACCAATTTTCCAGATAATGAACAATTTTTATAACATTAAAATAAATAAAAGCATTCAAACAGCTTTTATATCAATTAAAACATATCGATAATATTAATTTTGTTAATTGAGCGATTATAAACAGCATAAATTTGTATAATTCCGTCAGTGCGACATGATGTGTAAACAGCTGTGACGTGCGGTGTAGTGCGAATGGTGACGTGTCTGACAGCCGTCACTCGGTTCCATCGTCGATCGTCCTCCAGGATCTGGAGACGGGAGGCCCAGGAGTTGCGGGAGACGTCTCTCGCTTCCTCCTCCTCCTGCAGGTCCACATGACGTCGATGTTCTCTCCACGTTTTTGAAGTTTGTACGTGCACTTTCTAGTACTCGCACTTGACATACTTGATCAGCCGTGTATACTTTATTTGCAATTGCAGATTTTTATAAAATATTGAAAAAAAATACAAAAAAAATACTAAGATGGACGAAAACGAACCTTCTGCTCTCAAGGCGTCCGATGATGAGGCTAAAAGTAGATCCACGTCCAGCGCTTTGGATTCGTCGCGCGATATGGACAATATGGAAGAAAGGTTTTCTCAGCAACAGGTGATTTTATATTGTCGATATGAGGTTGGCTCTCGGATAAGGTGTATAGCCTAGACCAGGTCTCGGCAACCTTTTTTTAGCTGTGGGTCAGAAGCAACTAAAATGTGATTCTTATGAAGTGTTTTGGGTCAGTAGGTATATTTTGAAACAGTTTTTAGTGGATAATATTATAAACTAGCGGTAGTACCCGGTGTCGCTCGGGAATTAAGTTTTAAATCAAATTGTTTTTTTTAAATTTAAATTCATTAAAACAACAGTATAAATCAGGCCGCATATTGTCGTGTATTATTGTTGGGGAACATTTTTTTGCAGAGTGTCCCGTTTTGGTTTCTGGAAAATATGGTCACCCTATTTTAATGATACAAAAACCTCAACAAAAAAATATTTTTTTATATAGGTGGGGGAACATTTTTTGCGGACCGTCCCGTTTTGGGTTCTGAGAAATATGGTGACTCTAATTTGATGTTACCACAACATTCTCGACAAAAAATACATACATAAGCCAGTTTTCATGGCGATCAGTCGAACGGTGTTGGAGTGAAACGGCAACAAATACATGTACAAACAAACAAACATTCATTTATATATATATATAGGTTTTATTGAGAAAATAATTAATAATCAATAATAATTAATCTGATGGGTCACTTAGTGACCCGCGGGTCATAAGTTGCTGAGGCCTGGTCTAAACCCCCAATATTTGATGAGGAGACCTTATCCTGCAGTGGACACACAACGGGTCGATGACGATGATATAATTATATTTATTTTCATGTTACTTAAATTATTCTTTTATTAAAGGAAATTATATCGCAATTGAAAGAAATGGTGATTGCTGAAGAAACTGCACGGACAGAAAAAATTGCTAATACCAGGTTGAAAATGGAGAAATATGTATCCCAACTGGCTAAAATCCGCGATAGAGCGAAACATAAAAGAAAAGCGTCTTCGGATACTTCTAAGGGTATGTTTTTTTATTTATTTTTTGACGGACGAGATGATTTAGATTGTGATCGTTTTAATATTTTCTGTATTGACTTTTGGCAGGCTCTGATAGTTTCGCAAAAGAACAAAAACCAGTCGATACTCCAGATACGAGCATAACTGAAGATAAACCTTCTGAAATAGATGTTTCATCTACTTCACTCAACATTTCTGCATCTTCGGGTATCTTTTTTTTTGTAATATAATAAACTAATATATTTATCATTGATTCTTGAATATAAATCAATATTACTTGTGTGTTTTTAATTTTTTAAAAGAAAAACCAAGAGTACCGAACCGTGAAGTTACCAAACTTTTACATCAACAAATTAAAGAACGAAAGGCAATGATAGCAGAACGAACGAAAAATGATAAAGAACTCGAAAAAGCATTAATGAAAATTCAAAAACAGTTGGAAGAGAACCAAAATCAATCGGCTGAAATTGTTCAGGTTTGCTTTTTTTCGGGTTTATACTATCTATTTATCTATATGTTCTAATGATTCATTATAAAATTAATTAGATTACTCAACCTAAAGTTTCCTCGAGTACTATGCCTTTTGTAAGCGAAGGCGTAGAATCAAGAATTGTTATAGAGTTGAAAAATAGAATAGCCCAACTTGAAGGTAATGTGTTAGATTTGCAAGAAACCTGTAAAGAAAAAGACAATGTTATTAAATCTAAAACTGAAGCAATTACCTTAATGTCAGCTGATCTTAGTAAAAAAGGTAAAATCATAATTACTAATATAGGATTTACTGTCAATTTTGTACTTCTTCAATTTGTTTGTTTTGTATTTTGTATCTGACTTGTTTTTTTTTCAGGTAAAAATACTTTGGATTTACTAGACGATACGAAAGAACAAATGCAAAAAATGCAGGAAAACTTTGCAAATATGGAAAATGATATGAAAATAGAAAAGCAATCACTATTTGATGAATTAGAGGTTTATAAAAATAAAATCACATATTTAGAAGAAGCTAATAGCATTTTAGAAAGTGAAAGATTTAAATTGAGCCTCGAAAATTCTAATTTAGAAGAAAAATTACAAAGTAAAGACATTGAAATTAATAATATTAATTGTCTTTTACAAGAAAAAGTTAATGAACTTCAAGAATTCGCATCACAATTAAATAAAATACCTGAAGTTGACAAAAACGAAGAGAAAGGAATTGTAGAAGTGGCTGAAATGGCTGCTTTGACTGATAAAATTGAAATATTAGAAAAATTGAACTCCGCATTACGTCAGTCCAATATTGAACTTCAAGAAAAAATGAATCCCCAAGTCACCGAACAGCCAAAATCTTCTCCATCCAGATCTAAACCAAAATTCAATAGAGGCGCTTCAAAAGAAAAAGGTGCCAAAAACAAACCTCAAGCAGATGAAAAAATTAACTATGCAGAAAATATCAAAAAGTTAGAAGTGATTATAGACGCTTTAAATAAACAAATTTTAGAAAAAGAAATATTTTCAAGTCAAAAGGATGCTGAAATTCAAAGATTAAAAGACTTGATGGAATCAGAGAAAAAGTCAGAATTACCAGAAAACATGCTAAAAGAAATAACGCTAACTTCAGATATTTCTTCGCCAGATTCTTCTACTTTAGTTAAAGATGAAAGCAAAAAAGATGAAACTACAGATGATATTATAGGCAGTATTCAAGATCCCAATAATGATTCCCTAAAAGATCAACTGGAAGATGCTCTCAAACAAATTGAAAAATTGACAAAAGACCTCTCCGAGGCCAACAAAAACATGATAAAATTGAAAGCGTCTCATAAAACCAAAGTCAAACAAATGCAAAAGAGTATAGATGATTTTAGTAAGGTTTCACACAGTAATTCTGAAGTTGTACGCCTTCAAAGTGAAGTTAATTCATTGACTCAAAAAATTACTGAGCTAGAAGATGATAAGGGAAATTTACAATTACATCTGGTAGATTACGACAGTGGAAAAGGTTTGTTTTTTTTTAATATTTTTAACCGATTTGATTTTAATTGAATAACACTAGATTCCTTTTATGTAATCAATAAATTGCCAACCGTTTGTATTTAGATTAACATAAGTATTTAATGTATTAATAATTCTTTTTTTACAGTTTCAGATTCTCAACTGCATGCTAAAATGGTTGATTTGGAAAATATTTCTGAGGAAAGACTGAAAGCTATAGCAGATTTAGAAATGCAGAAATTTGATTTAGTACAGGGTATTTAATTGTTATTTTTCAAATATATTTATTGTTGTTTCATTTTAAATTTTATATTAATTTTTATATAAATATTTTTTTAGAATTGCATATTGTAAGACAAAAAGTCAATTCGCTTGAGGACAAAATTGCAGATTTATCATTTTTAGAAAACGAGCATGTTTCCACTGAAATTAAACACGCTCAATTAGAAGAGCAATTGGACTTGTTGAAAATAGAAAATAACAATATTTTGACCCAAATAGATAAATTACGTTCCGACAATAATTCTTTACTTTCAAATCTTGATTCCCTAAGTAAGGAAAAGAACGAAATGAATAACAAATTAGAATACTATATTCAAGAAAATATTGAACTCGTAGATAGACTGGAAAAATTAAGTGCTGAGAAAGTAAGTTCTGCAGAATCAATAGAAATGGTTGAATTGCTTACATCTCAAGAAAAATTCGAAATTGAGCAATATCAAAAAAGATACAGTATTACTCAACAAGACAAAGTTGTAGAGGAAGATAAAATTGCCGAAGAAGATAAAGCTGCAGAAGAAAATAAAGACGATGATAGTTTTCAAAAAGATAATTCAAATAAGACCGATTTACTGTCTAAAATTGATTTGTATTCTCAAGAGCGTTGTGAAGCCCTTGAGAAATTGGAAATTCTTCAGACTGCAAACAATGAAATATCTTTGAAATTAGAAAAATTAAGTGAAGAAAAACAACATTTGGTAGAACAGTGTGAATCTGTCGTTAAAGAAAAAGACGATATTTTAAGTGAGCAGAAGAATAACGAAGAAAAAATTACAGAACTTAATAATAAAATTGAAGAATTGCTTATTGAAAATAAATCCCTTACAGAGAAAGTGAATAATGTATTATTACCAAGTAGAATTGAAGAAGTTATTGTTTCTGAAACTGTTGAAGTAGTTGATACAATTGAAAAAGAACTTATTGAACATCCATCAAAAGTTGAAATTTCACCTCAAGCATTAGAACCAAAACAAGGAATGAAAATTAAAACTAAAGATGAAAAGAAATTTACAAAAGAAATTCTCCGCTTGAAAAATACTTTAAAACATAAAGAATCTGAAATATCTGATCTCAATGCCAAACTTCTAGAATTTGATGAATTTATTAAATCGAATGACATTTTGAAAAATGATTATTCACTTCTGAATATCAAACTACAAGAAATTATGGACGAGAATTTGTCTTTAAACAATTCTATTACAGAATTGAAAGATAGAAATAACACTTCTCATAAAGATTTAACTGATTTCAATGAAGAATTGGACAAAATGAAAAATAGTTTAAGTGAAGAACTGGTTATTAAAGAAAACCAAATCAAAGCTCTCGAAGAAGTTGTTGAAAAGAAGAATACTGAAATTCTCGATCTTAAACAAGATTGTGAAAATAAGGAAGATGTATATAATTCACACAATGAAAGAGTTCTTCAAGAACTAGATAGCAAAGTAACATTATTGCAAAATATAATTTCTCAAAATGAGGATGAAATATCACGAATCCATTCTGAATTATATGATTCTATTGATAATTCTGATAAATATGCATATTATATAAATAGTTTGAATATTCAAATCGAAAACATTGCAGAAATTATTGAAAGCAAACAGAATAAAATTGTAAATCTGAATGAGGAAAAGCAAATAAATATAAATAAAATTATTGAACTCGAAAATAAATGCGTTCAAAAAGATGAAATGATTGTTGCTCAAAAAGGACTCACAGAAATTGAGGAAAATCAACGAAATGATTTGACAGGTTCTATTTTGCGTTATGAATCCGAAATTTCTTGTCTCAAAGAAAAATGCTTATCATATGAAGAAAATGTAATTAAAGAAAAAGAAAAATATGATTTGTTACAAGAAAATTGTACAATCCAGCAAACAAAATTGACAGAACTGGAAAATAAATTGGAAGAAGAGTCTAATTCATGTGCTAAATCACAAAAAACAATCATAGATATAACAAGTAAGCTAGAAGATGAATTTCTCAAATATTGTACTCTTGAAAATGACTATACACGACTTCTATCGGAAAATTCTTCTTTACGAAGTAATTGTGATTCAATTGAAAATGAATTGACTGAAACAAAATTATCTAATAATGAACTCATGAACCAGTTGAAGCAATTGCAAAATCATGTCAATGAGTTATCTTCCCAGATAGACAATTCTTCTAAATTTATTGAAAAATATAAGCAAGAAAATGAATTTCTCTCTTCTCAGAAAGAGGCATTTGATATGAAAATTTCAGAATATAAAAACCAGTTCGCTAACTTAAATGTGCAAAATGAATCTTACTCTAATATTATCATTGAATTGAAAAATGAAATAAAAAATAATGAATGTGCATTATCTAAAATATCTGAATTGGAAGAACAGTTAGTTTGTAAACAAGATGAAATAAAAACTTTGTTGAATAAACTGGAAGAACTTCAAAATACATATAATGAAAGTTCGTCTGCACACGAAGCAAAGATTCAAGAAAGAGAAGTTTATATTGAATCACTGGAAATTGATTTAAACAAACATAAAGAAAAGATTGTTCGATTAGAAGAAAATTTATTAGCTATGGAATCGCTTGAAAAGAAAGCTAATAGTTTAGTCGTCAAACTTGAAGAAAAAGATTTGGCTTTTTCAGAATCCCAACAGCATGAAGATGATTTGAACAAAAAGTTGATTTCTTTAACTGCTCAAGACAAATTAATACAAAAACAATTATCAGAAATCAAGCGTGAAAATAATGTTCTTCTTGAGAAAATTGTTGCACTTAATGAATTGAAGAAACAATTGCAGACTGAATTGGAAAATTCTAAATCGGAATTATTCATTATTAGAGATAAACTTTTAGATTTAGAATCGGTGAATCGTGATCGCGATGCAGTTCTTGAACGGTGCAACCTTCTCGAAACGCAACTTAAGGATTTGTCACTAGAATATTCTGAAAAATTGAATGCCAAAACAAACGATTGTGAATATTTGGATTCAGCGTTACAATCGCAAAGTGAAAATTTCGATTCCCAATTAAAACAAGCTAAAGAACACTGTAAAAACCTTCAAGAAGAAAATAGTATCAAAACAAACACTATACAATACATGGAATCTGAAAATGAACGTCTTAGAACTGAAATTGAAATTTTGAACTCTGAAAAAACTAATGTTAAGAAAGTTGAAGAAACTCCATCTGCTTTACCTTTGTTTAAATTTGAAGATCCAGATTCAAAACAAAGAGAAAATTTGTTGAACAGTGAAAAATCCAATTTACAAATAGAAATTGCTCATCTTACTAACTTATTGAAAGAAAAAGACGACAAAATTGTCAAATTACAAGAAGATATTGTTTTTATAAAATCCACTAATCAGTTACCAGTAGATGAAACTGTTGTAAGTAAAGTTGTTCAAAAATCATCAGCAGAATCGAAAAAACAACCAAATAAATCAAACATCGATGGAAAAGATTCAATGCTAGAATCTCTAGAAGACCAAATTATACCAAGTGATAATAAAGTCAAAGAAAGTATTTCAAGTGTTGAAACTTCTATGATTCGCTCATTTTGTCATGACCCTCCAGTTTCTGTTTCATCGGTCAATTTGTCTTATCCTACAGAAGAAGAAATAGTTCTACCAAAAAAGGCTTATCAATGTTTCCAATCAGAAGCATCTGCTTCTAGTGGTTTTATTCAAAATGAACAACAATCCAACGAATCGCAAAATAGAGAAATTCACGAACTGAAAAATACAATAGATAATTTGAATCTTGAAAAAGAAAAAATATCTTCTAATCTTGCACTCAGTCAACAAAAAACTAATAAAGCTTTGTTGAAATTAAAAGAGTATAAACTCAAATATGATACAATAAACAGTGAATTGAAAAAACTCAGGTCATCTTCAGTTGTATCTGATTTGGATACAACAATTCAAGATGAACTCACTTTACAAATAACTAAATTAGAAGACAAAATGAAAGAAATGATAACACTATCAGAAAAAGAAAAGATTGAAAGAGATGGTTTACTTAAACGCGTAGATGTTCTTACGAGTGCAAACGAAAGATTGCTCGAAATGAAGGAAAAGCAAGATCTCGAAATGGGAGTAATAAAAGCAAAAAATGTATCTCTTAGTGAGAAAGTAAAAAATCTGCAATGGGGTGATGATTTTAACGTTGAAGAAGAAGAAGACATGTCCAAATCAAAAGACTCGAAATGTGAAATTCACGAAAAAACCATTAATGAGCTGAATATAAAATTGAACGATCTGGAAAATGAAAATGAAAATTTGCAATTTGCTTTGGACGAACAAAAAAATAAATTTGAACTTTTAATTCAAAATGAGAGAAAAGTCTTTACCGAAAGCAGTGATAGTCTTAACGAATATAAAAAAGAAAATGAAAACTTAAAACAAATGTTGGAAGAATCAGTGCAAAATAAAAGTAAAATTCAAGCCTCATTTGAAACAATATCAAAAGAATACAGCGATTTTAAGACAATGCTTGAAGAATCGTCGAATAATCTACATCAAAATAATATTGAACTGGAATCGCTAAAATTAGAAAACCTTGACTTGAAAAATAAACTTACTGCTCTTGTTGAAGAATATTCAAGTTTCCAAGATAAATTCAAGACAATGGCAGACCAAAAAGATAAACTGGAGGTTGATATTGCTGGTTTTTCAACGAATTTCAATGATTTGGAAAACGAAAACAAAAAACTTTATATTGATTGCACATCTTACAGAAACGAATTGAGTAAAATTCAATATGAAAAAGATGAATTTTCCGAAAAATATGATTCACTTTCTAAAAAACTTGTTGAAATTACTCAAAATAAAGAAAGCCTTGAACTTGAGTTGGAACAGAGTCTTTTGAAAAATTCAGATATGCAATCAATTTTAAATGATCTTCAAAATAAAATTGATTTGACCCATCAAAACTTAAATAAATGTGAAAATACTAAAACAGAATTGGAACGGAAAGTTTTCGAATTGGAGAGACGTTTATCTGATTCTGTAAATAATGATTCTGCGTTTACAGCTCATGAAGTATGCACAGCGCAGATTAACGATGTGACAAAAGCTCTGAACGAAACTAAGAAAAAACTTTCAGATATTACCAATGAAAATGATGAATATAAAAGGAATGTGCAGCACCAATTTTCAGAACTTGAAAAGTACAAAACTCTTCTTATGGAAAAGGATGCAGAAATAATAAATTACCAAAAACAATTGCACGACTTGAAAGAATTTTTGACGCAACACCAACAAAATCAAATAGAACTCCAAAAAATAATTCAGCTTAAAGATAACGATTTGCAAAATTTCTCAAATTTCAATGAAATGTGCAGTACCAGATTTGCTGAATATGAAGCTATATGTAATGCGAAAGATTCAGAATTATTAGACAAGAGTCAAGAAGTTCAAGTATTACAGCACAAACTCAACGAATACGATGTTTTAGTACAACAATTAGCTGACTTTGAATCAAAACTCACCGATATTACACATGAAAAAGAAGCAGAACTGGCAGATTTGAGATTGAAAATGCACGCAGAAAAAACTTCATTTGAATCAACCATAGCTGAATTGTCCACCCAAATACAATATTTAAACCAACAGCTGCAGATCAAGATCGAAGAGTGCAAGAACCTAAATTCAAAATTGGAAGATTTACAAACCCTCGTCGACGAAGAAGCTACTCAAATGAACGAAATGAGATCTGCTCTCGAAAACCAAGAAATTGAAATTGTAACCTTGAAAGAAAACTTGACCGTACATGCCGAAGCATATGAAAAATTAAACAAAGCCTACATCAAATCTGGAAAACATGTGACTTTTTCGAATGATACTAATTTCAACGATGATTCTGTCAGTCAAACCACTAATAGTGAACAAGTATCTCCATCTCCTAGGGCTGATCTCGATTTGGCTTTGTACTTATTACATCAAAGAGATATACGTTGTGAAGAACTTACTGTCGAATTAATGCAGCTTTTAGAAGAAAGAGATACATTGCAACTAAGACTATCCAATGCGATTAGAACCAATGAAGATTTACGTTCCAATGTTTCTGAAAGTCAAGTTGATTCCCAAACAAATAAATCGACAGAAAGTATTGAATCTAAGATCTCATCGACAGAAATGACCATGACACACAGTTCAGAAAAAAGCCAAGCATCTTCTTCAAATCAAGATACAACAGTATTAATTCCCGAAGCTTCGCCAGGTTCCTCTTTAGAAAATAAGTGAGTGTTTCATTCATGTTCATTATTATTATATTAATCAATTTTGTTATTTTGTGAATTATTTTTTCCATTAGAATATCCGAGTTGCATAGTGTGAATCATATGCGAGATATACGTTTGAAAGACGAGCGCGAGTCTCGACAAAGACAAATGGAGTTCCTACAACGTGATATTCAAAATTTACCAGCTGAAGCTGCTGCTCAATTGCGAGAAGCCCATTATACTTTAAGTATGTTTATTTTCCTTTAAATAAAATTTATACATTAGGACTCATATAATATATTATTCATTAATTTCAGGTCGCGACACTCAAAGTGCATCGACTGTCTTATTCAATTGGCTTTGGGGACGGACAACTCCCAAAGTGGTTCATATGTAGCATACGTACAATTTTAATTCACGCTATAATATATAAGGCAACTTTTTATAAAAAGTTTCGACATTATGTGTGTTTTCAATAACCTAAAATATAATTCCAGTGGCGAACATAAACATATTTTTCTTCCAGTGCTGTTCCATTATTAAAAAAACTGATGACTATTTTAAAGCACTGTTATGCTGCCATAAATACCAAATACGTTTAATAATATATTGTAATTTCTAAGTTCATTCGTAGAAGATATGTGCGTGAAACGTGCCTATTGCATTATATTCATATTCAATTTGGATCTTTGCTTATGAAGTCTAACTTAATTTGGTTGAATTTCAATTTTATGCAAGCTTTCTTGCTCTATATAAGCATATATTGGGTATGTCTGTAACGTTTAAATATTTCCATGTTTTTCCACCCTAATTTCAACTGTGCATTATAAATATAAAGCATTCCGTTTTCCATAAATATGTTTTGTTTTGTGTATATCCAAATGTGTAACATTTGTGTGACGAATATCACACGCAATTTATTTTTAAATTATTGTTAAGGGCCAATGTAAAAATCATGGTGTATATTATGATGTAAAAAAAAAACAACTATAATTTTTGTTAAAATTTTGTAAAGATATTAAATTTTAATTTTGTCAAATTCTAAATATAAATTTGAAAATGCAATTTGTGTAAATTCAAAAGCCAATTTGTGTAAATATGATTGTAAAAAAAAAAAACAACAGTAATAAAGTATTTATACATTTTGTTTATTTTTTATTTTGAGACTTTTCATATTTTTAATGTAAAAATAAGGCTTAATTCAAAACACATTATACTATACTTATATAAAAATGACTATTTTATAGAAACAATATATAATATTTATAAACATGGTTTGGGTAATAGAATTCTGGCATACACAATGACAATAAAAATTGTCAACAATTCATTCTATGCCGATTCACTAATTTTCTCTAAGTACTAGCACATTCACATTCTGTTTCTGGAATTAGTCATTTCATTTCTCTGTTTCTTGAGCAGAAATTCTAACAACCAAACCAAACTGTGTAAAAAAAGTTAATCTGAAAATTTTACACAAATTATTCATTAAATTTTTAGCAAAAATAATGAAACCCGAAAATAAGAATAAAAAGTTTTGAAAATTATATGACAAAAAATATGTCTTAATAATATTTTTTATTTATATAATAATTCAAACAAAATTTTATTTTACAATATTGTTATATAACGATTATTATATAAAATTAAAAAAAAACAGCTCTCAAGAATTTTCTTTGAAATCATAATTGGAAGACATCGATACATAACACAAGAATATTCCACTTTGAGAAATAAACTGTGACTTATACAGGTGGACTTTGTTAAAAAGTTAACGATAACTCATATTACACTTGTTGCTCTTGTGTTCTTTGCTAGTATGTACTTTTTATGTTCATATAAAATTAATATTTTTCATACAGTCTTTCATTTTTTAATGTATTATAAAAAACTAATGATTAAAAACATATTCAAAATAAAGCTTTTTATCTACAATATGTGCATAGTTCATTGTTAGATAAAAAATGAATGCAAAATGACTTAAATTCAGCAGACAGGTCCACTCGACTCTACATACTTTTATGAAAACGACACGTATTCACAAATTAAATATTCATAAAGAAAATAATGATAATGTGAAAAAATGACTAAAACAATACAATTTAGTATGAACCAGACGATATTACCAAAAAAATACACCAGATATTCAAATTCATATTATATTGTAAAAGTTACAAAATCGTTCAGTAAACAATATAAATCTATTTATTATAAAATAACATAACTTTTACATATTTTAGTTATAACACAGAACAATCATCATACGTCAGATAGGTCTTATAAATTAGGTTAAACTATTAACACGTTCACAAGTTGACAATGCAATACAAGTTCTCAATCTAACAACATATTTTATTCTATGACTAAACATGTTTCATTCTAAATTAACGTTGTTGATAAAGTTCAATCAGTCATGTCGCATGGAACTGCATTATAAAATCAGATCAATTGTTGCAGAACTAGTAGCTCGAAACTTAACTGGCCATATAATATAATAGATGAAAATGAAAATGTTACATAACACAAAAATATTTTTATTCTTCTTTTCAACCGATTAATCGAAGTGGAAAATTTTTTTGTTCTATATAATCATTTTTTTTTCAAAGGACCAGTTTATATTTAAATTTATAGTGAAAAGAAGAAACTCAAATAATACATGAAATTAAAAATTGATGCCATGATTCATTATGATGCCATTTAAAATATAAATAAGGAACATTGTACATTGTTGCTAATGTAATGTGCTGGAGAGTGAAGTGAAAATTTTATTTTATTTCATCCTCTATTTGTTATATATCATATTATTTTTTTAAAATAAAAATATTTAAACATTATATAATAAATAAAAAATAAAGAATGAAAATGTTCACAATAATAAATAAGAATGCTACTCTCTCCTGGAATATGAAATAAATCATATACTATATCAATCATCTTTTTCTATATAAACTTATCATAAAAATAGGAATATTCAATAATTCTAACTTAAAACATTGCATAATATTCTTACCACTAACAAATATATGTACATAAAAAAAACTAAAAGAACCTATGTACAGAGCAGAAAAACCAAGGATACGTTTCCAAGTTCATGATCATCCTCAGCTTTTTTCATAGTTTATATAAAGTAATTCTATTAGAAAAAAATAACACATATCCAATAGTATTTTTTAAGTCGATGAGAAAAAAACACATATTGCCTTGATTATGTTTAGTGATTGCGAGGTATTTAGTTTAATAATATGAAAACTTAGTAACGCTATAACCCAAAACTATAATAACAATATAGAAATACACTTTAAATAACCTGAATACTCTCTTTTTCTAATACGTAAACTAAAAGTAAATGAATTGGAAAAAATATGTTTACTAAGGCTACTATCCCAAAAATAAGAAATGATAGAGTGAAATAATGTGTTGTTTCGATAATTTTAGCTCGACGGATGTTATTTAACAAATATGTACATATCCTCCCTACGCAGGGAAAAATTACAAAAAAAAATTATCGCTACAATGTTATGGAACTAATACACTCACATATAACATAATAAATGATAAGTTTGTAAAATGAGCGTGTTATTCAATATATTGAAGGCACAATCATCATACCACTCTTAAAGTGCTAACACACGTAGCAATTCGATTGCAAGCAATAAATTAATGCGGGCTCAAAACGCCGCGGCGCTTCGGTCGTAATTCTGCTTCCGAGCGAGATTTAGACTTAATTGGTTGCGCGTAACCATATCGCAAC
>JAOXNN020000036.1:2395637-2408055 GCA_028571205.2 Hydropsyche betteni | reverse complement strand
TTGCGATATGGTTACGCGCAACCAATTAAGTCTAAATCTCGCTCGGAAGCAGAATTACGACCGAAGCGCCGCGGCGGATTGAGCCCGCATTAACTTATTGCTTGCAATCGAATTGCTACGTGTGTTAGCACTTTTAGGTACATTTTAAAAGTTATTTTCAGAAAAAGGTACGGTAAACTTCTTCAGTCCTGATGTCTACATAGTAAACATAGATTTTAAAGAACACTAACACAGTGTTGATAATTAGTATGTAAATATTAAATATATATTTATATAAACAAAAGTATATTTCGATGCAGCCTATATTGTTGTTAAGTTTCACCATCTTAATACTTTTATGTAATATAATTATCACTAGTTTCGTTAAATTGTATTTATATATGTATTATTTTTATCTAAATGCAAATTTTTATCAATGATAATTTTCAGGTCTGAAGGAGCCATGATTATTTCTCAAAGAAATCACTATACAATGCAAATCAAGCGTACTGCCTTTCCCCAAATCGGTCATCATATTTATCACTACAAATCTAAATACGTACATGCAATTAGTAAAATAAGTAAAAACTTTAGCCTTAGAACTTTATGTATCACATTTTTAATTTATTGTCATCCTACTATCAAGCGAGAAAATATATAAAGAATTTTCATTCAATTATCGTTATTTAGTTATAATCAATGATAAAGATTTTGATTGGATTGAATAGCAATTTTTGATAAAACATAATTTTCATGATTTGAACAATTCTCACAATCAGTATAATATACATGTTACGTATTTCTCAAATTTAAAAAATATTAAATTTTATTAAATGATAAGTGGCAACAGAATTTGTTAAAAGCAATGCAATCACAATCAATATTATCCATTAATTAATTTAAAGTAAGATTTCAAAATTTATATATGTATGAATAAACATATACTGGTTCAAATAAATATTTTTTAAGACTCATCATCGAAATATGATAAGTAGATTTTTATATAGTAAATATATATATATAAATTAATGAAAAATAAAGTGTACATAAAAACTTTATAGTTTTTATATTATCACAAATTACGAACAGATACATGGACATATTTTGTCAGTTTGGAAATATATATTTAACTGAATATTTTACAATTGGTAATTTAAAAAGATCACTTACCATTTACAATTTAACATACAAATCATTAAATCCAAGATATATGTACATTTTCAAAGAGTTAAACTTAATTTTTTGATTGTTTTGATTACATATATTATATCATCACAGTTTTCTTTCGATATAAGCTTTGTAGCGCAATCCTCTACCATCAGTATGCTTCCCGGAGTTGGTCAGCTCAGATGACCGTAAAGGATTCAGCATGGGTTGTCAAGCCATACCCCAATGGCTCGAAACTTGCCCCATTCGCTCCAGAATGCCATCGAATGCACACATTGTGCAACCCACATTCATGACACTACCATGTTAGCTCACGGTATGTGTCACGGCTATCAATTTTCAGCTTACAGTTTTCAACAAAAACACATTTCACTAATATCTCAATATGAACATGAGATAATCTTTCTCCGATCAATACCTTTCTTTATAACACTCGAGTGAAAATTATAGTCTTGTTTTTTTCTTAAAGTTAGTTTCATTTTTGAAAATGTTTACTATTTTTTAAAATTGCACGTCCCTAACATCGGTAGGAGTGGTAGCATTATCCAGATGTTTTGTCACCATTGTCTGGGGCTGCGATGACGACCACTCGTTCTTCTGAATTTCCTCTTCCATCGCCGCCCCTGCCATCACGTTTGGGGAACAGTCCCTGGTTGCTATTGATTTTTGTATCATGTCTTCAATTTGTTCGGCACACGTTTGCAAATAGTCCTAAAAGCATCAAAGATGATAAGATTCAAATCATATAATACAAATTCGATTAATAAACAATAAATTAATGATCATTACCTGTTCGACTCCACTCAATTGGTGTAACATAGTTATTAGATCACCAAATGAGGATCCAAATTTAACACCCCATCCTAGACCTCTTAAAGCATTTGCTATGCTGGCTGCTGCCAAAGTACTAGGAGTGTATACTGTGAAAGCATATTCTGCAACAATAAAAAAAAATTGTTAAAAAGATTAAAAAAACTAAATTTGTACAACATAACGATTGTTAGTTCATATTACGTAAAAAGATAAACTCGCAACAGCGGATATTCTGGAAATACCCCGTTTCGACCATTCCGACGATGATAAAACGTCGATTACAAATAAGTAGACAAATCAAACTGTTATCAACCGACTGACCCACATCCTGAACTAACACAAAGCGCATTCCGCCGAAAGGACTTTCCTCAACGTCCACACACAACCTCAACGCCGAAAACGATCCGCAATCACAATCCGACAAGGACCAGATACGGCACCGTAGCCAGACCGGCGATTCGGATGCCATCTCCGAAATGCAGGACCTCTGCAAACCGGCCTGGTCAAAGGGACGACCGCCGCCGGCCCTTTTTGCAGGCTCCGTGTTCGGAGATGACCCCCATTGTCCCGAGGAGCAGCGAGAGCTTTTCTCACGGACCGAGTTTGGCGAGACGACATCGGGTCCCCGAAAACGAACTGGCCTCATGTGCCACCTCTTACAGAGGTCCTCTTGTTAGCGCAGCATTGCCTTTCAACAGTTTTTTCGTATATATAAAACTTTTGTACACTTGAGCGTCGTATAATACGGTTATGTGGTTCTACAAAAATGGCGTGTAATACGAATCTGTGCTATATGAGGTTTGAAGTTCATGTGAAATTAGGTTCGGAAGTTTCGAAAAAATATCGAAGTTTTTTAATAATTTTTTTAAGAAAATTTAGATGAAATGCATTATAGGTGCTTAAATTGAATGTTATAGGCGCTTAAATTAAAAGTACGCAAATTAGGTTTTAGAATTTCGCGAGTACTTTTTACATCAAAACCGTGTTATACGAGACCCTACTATGATAATTTGTTAGATTGAAACCGTTTCTTTATAAAGGTACATACGAAGAAAACTTGAAGCGACGATGAACTTTTTTATACAATACGAAAGTATGTAAAGGACAGACTCGCAGGTGCATTCGGAGTTGTTGCGCAATTGCACGGCCTCGATGTTGAAATCGTTTTCAATCATATTTCGACTATTAACCGGTTGCAACGGGAAAACTTAATGTAGATTCGTTGTGAACAAAGCACGTGAAAAAGGTGGCGAAGTCATACATAACATAGAATTGCAAAATTATTCGTTCGGGTTCAATCGCATGCTAAACGTATGTAATGGTAACGCGAATATACGGCAAACAAATCCGATGCGTCTTCCCGATGTTGCGAATGTATTGTTTTGTTTAAATTTATTAAATAAAATTGTGAAAAATGAGTGATTATGTTAAAAATTTGGTATATAATGTAGTTTTTGTCGGGTGGATATTTTAAATATAATAGAAAAATTAAATTTGCAATTTTAATGCACGAATGTCACAGATTCGGGAAACGTATCCATTTATCAATCACTTTCTAAAATGCATAATATTTAGATCGAAACTTTAAATTTCATATGCAATTCTTAAGAAATTTTTTTCAGTCGATACAAATATCAAAAAGACAATACAACCACCAAAATAACATTCCCGGAAAATTTAAAACGACCGGAAAACGTCGAATCTTTTATATAACGTTCAGAGCGTCTTCGTACATTTTCGAGTTTCTGGCACTTTCGCGACCATGTGGCCGTCATATTATGCAACGAGCACATTTTACATTTTGTTAATTACACACCAGCCTCGCTTTGTCGCTCAGCTGTTGTTACATGTGTGTACATATTCGACACGCCATCGACGGTCGCGAAATTCCGAAAAGGTCCGGTGACGAACGCTTCAGGACCGCCAGGTGCCTCAGCCGAGGAGACTGGTTCAACATTCGCATTGTTCCGACGACAATAAAAAGCTCCGAGCTTTTCTTGCCGAGTCGCTTTCGCGGTCGGAGGGTGCCGGGTTGGGCGTTAAGCGAGGTTTAACAATCGAAAGTCGAAATGGTTCGATGTATGATGTTGTATGTTCGGATTGGCGGTGTTATCTGCGAAAAATTATCATGTTCGACGAACGTTGAAAAGTCATATTTTTATAATGAAGTGTTCAGCAAATAAGGCTTATAAAGTTTTTATTACTTGCTCCCGTCGCATATTTTATTAATGCGGCGGATGTCACTATCATCTCGATCCTTTTTTATTTCGCGAAACCTCGCATGGGGCAAAAATTCTCTTCGGCCATATAAAGAACATGCGTCTTTTTATATAAAAAAATAACATAATAAACAAAAAATAACATTTGCTCCGGCTATGTGATATAAGTTTATCAAACGAAGTTTTTTCATACGATCTAAATTTTTTCCTTAACGTTTTATGTGCGTTCAGAAGTGTCGATAATTTTTTTCAACGAAATACGCCTATCTAATAAGAGTAATGGACCATTTAGATTTTTATTGGAAGGTTACTCGACGATCGAATATTAACGATCACTTACAATTTTTTTCAAATTCACACGATAATAAGTAACACATTGAAACGCCTTACATGGGCCATGTGGCGAGTAATGAATGAAAATGTGTAAACCTTAAAAAAAGTTATGATTTCATGTCATCAGTTTATACAGAATCTTTCAAGTTTATAATTTTAAATAACTACCAGGCTCGAAAAAAATGTATGGTTAGATAAAAAAAATAAGTCGTATAAAAAAAATGTAATTAAAAACCTTACGAATGTAAAAGTGCACGCGCTCATGCAAATCACCCGCCTTGCGCCACGAGATAACACGAATATTCCTCACACAGAAGCACTTCTTTATCGCCGAAGCACACAGAACACAAAATAGCAAACTGGCGAAAAAACCCGATAGGGTTTCCTCCGGGTCATGGCTCAAAGCAGAATGGTGTCATTGTTCGTCGTCGTAGACGGCGCCCGTGTCTAGGAAGTGCTGCACCCGGTGTTATCAGCCCCGCACATCGGCCGACATTTTGTTATATTATATTGAGAATGTATTGGCGATATTTATGTAATGTTTTCGCAATGGTAATGTCGCGTTTGCCAGATATCTGCTAGGTGAACCGGATGTATAATACAAATCAGACCGAGACGACGCCTGAAGTCGCGCTGAAGTGGGTCGCGAAGATGGCGTTCGAAAAACTTTCAGGGTTACTTTTTTTGGTTTCGATATAAGAATATATTGGAGATAAGTTGAATATGAAATATGCGTGTCCTGTGATGACGAGCCGGTCGCTGAAGGGTTCGAGAAACGTTTCAGAAAGGTGCAACGAACTCTTTTAGTGCAAATGAGCGAATTATTGCAGAGGCGGAGGAGGTTCGTCGCACTTTGGTCGTGCTGAAAAAAAATTGTGCCGTTTCTGGTTTTAGACTATGCAGGTTCGGATAGGTCAATAGAACTAGTCCGATTATTTTTCCATTATTAAATTCGTCCGTTTCAATGTAAATACTGTCCGTGTTTTCTTTACGAGGCGGATGACGTAAACAGCTGAAAATTTTTATTCGAACTTGTGTAAATACTGTCAATGGATAATGTGTCGTGTATATTATTCGACCTTACATAATAATAACGCGAAGTTTTACCATAGAATGTGTGACAAAAAAACGTTGCACAATAAGAGTTATTATTGCAAAATATTTTCGTTATTTATGCGTTATTTTTTATATATATATTTATCGCACTATTGTAATGTAAATTTTATTGATATTTTGTGAATAAACGTAAAAAAAACATTTCATAGAAAATCGAAGGTTTTTGTTCTACCTGCTAATTGAAATCACCTGGTGAGAAATATGGAAATTACGAATATTTCACAATAAATGACAAAAATTTTACGTGATAGAAATTAAAAAAAAAATGCGAAACGTTAAAATAAATTTGACAATTTATAATCTGTCAATGGTATTATATAATTTTAACTCGCTTGCTTATTGTATCCGGTATTACGAGGAAGTTCAACATCCGCTATGGCGGTTTCATCGATTTTAAAACAACGTCGATCGGATGGAACAAAAATATGATTACGATTGAATTATTAAAAAAAAAAAAACATTTTTTATCACGGAGCGCTCATACGAGGTAACGTGCTTTTGAAAACGCCGTCATAAATGAGAAATGTGCACTTTATTTAATAAAGCGCCAACCGCTTACAGAGGAAACTCGCTTCAAACCTACAGCGATAAAATTGTATATAAGAATGTGAAACAGACTGTGACTAGTTATATGACGTTGACCCTCCTTTTGCAAGTGCGAATTATGCGAACTTTTGAATAGGGATGGCACAATTATGATAGGTATATGCGTACAGGTAGATAGATGCGATAATTTTGATGCATATACAAATCGTGAATGAATCTTTAGTTCCTGCATCTACTATGAGGATATCCCGGATCTTACAGCTGTAAAAGGAAGGACTGGAAGACTTTGACGATTGAGTTAGATGCCGACGGTGCAATTTGGTGTAATTTTTGGGTGCGATGAGAACAAACTGGTTTGTGCAGATGAGGGCGCTCTGCAAAATTAACAACATTCCTTAGGCATGCTCGCAGACGGGCAGACAAGTCAAGTGTGCGTGTGGCCGACACTAGCATGTTAGGCAATTACCATCACATGAAAAGGTGTGTTTCCTTGTGATGACATTGTGGCTTAGAGGTGCCATTATATTAAATCTTTCAGTGACATGATTGGGGGATTACCAATTCAAGCGCACAATTGCTCCCCATTAACGTTATAGAATCTTTAGCTTCCCATGCTGAATAATACACGGCTTATGTTTATTATGTTTAAAAATATCTCATTGCCGGCAATATTGAATCTGAGCTGCTGAATAATTCATTTTCGCTCACGGATAAAAAACAACGGGTGAAAGTTGTTTTACAGAAAAGTGCGTAATAAAATATCTGACGCATATGTTGACCCTTGGAGAGCTCATGAATGGACAAGGGTCCGATGTTTGTAATATGGCGATCGGCTCTGATCCTCGAGCGAAGCCTCGGGGTCCGAGCAGATTACTGGGTCTCCGGTGTGTGAAGTGCCGACTTTGATTATACAATTTTCCCTTTTTGGCAAATTGCTGTTTCGAGCCGGCGACGGGGCGCCGACGCGCCAAAAAACGCCGATGACTTTTCAACTTCACGCAATAACCGAACGAATATCGACAAAAAATACGGCTCGAAAACGTTGTTAGATATAAACAAGAATCCAAAGAAAACCAATAAACAGTTTCATATTTTGTTAAATATAAGGTTGAATTCGAATACACGATCGAAAATATTATTCATTAATTATATTAAAGGAAAATCTTGTCCGTATCACAACTTATTATTTTCAATATTTAAAAGAAGCCTCAAATCATCGGTTATCTATTCTCGATTCTGGCGATCGGGAGGTCATCTTGTCGTTCTTTCAGCTTGTTTTGTTAATACGGTCGCCTATAAATTCGGCGACATCGATGCTTTTTGTCGCACAATGCCGAACCGGCGCTGACACAAAGGGCACACCGTTCGAATTCCTCCCGTGCATCTCTCTCCGTGTTCTTCTTATTTCTTCCGCCGTAATATTCCCATAAATATTTTAGCGTCCATTGTGGAGGACTCGGCGCATTTAAATCGCGTCGCGAAAACAAAGAATTCGATTTGCGCCGAATTCGACCGCAACCGAACGCTGTCTGGGGAACGATGGACGATCCCAGTTATTGGGATTGGGATTGGGAGAGCCACCCATGGGAAAATGATGGCCGCCGCGATAAACGATTTATATTGGTACGGTTTCAATTTGGAAAGCTCATGCATCGCGCATGTACCCCATGAATACGTGATTTCGGCAATAATACGTGAACTGAAATAATACTAAAAGAATCATGACGGATCTTTGGTAATTTAAAAATGTGCGTTATATAAAGAAACGTGCGTTTAATGAAATAAGAGCGCATTAGAAAAAATATTTTGATCGTTGAAAAAATATCTGTAGGTACCTCACGAAAAAAATGAACCCAAACCTAAATTTACCTAAAACGAATAAAACGTGTATTAGAATGAATAGATGAATAATAGAATTGTCAACGCTGTAAACGCGAACAAGGTGAATTATCGACCGCAAAACCATTATTTATAATTTTCATAATATTATAGAATGAAATTGGACCAGATTGTTAAAATGTGATTAAAATTTTAATAAAAGGAACCAATGACGGTGACTGAGGACATTGCCAACTCTCGATCATTTCAATCCACAAACTACTCTTTCTATTGCTCATTTCATATTTTTATTTGCTCACTTTATAATGTACAAAAAAATAATTTCATTGTACACTACAAATAAAATGATGCTCAATACGAGATTTATTAACGCACATTATATATTATTCTAGTGCACGAGTAATTAATTTTAAGGCATAATCCATATTTTTCCAATGCACAGTTAAATCGTACCCTTCAATATACCACCTACTATGAATTTAAATGGTGTTATAAATAAAATATAAATAGAATCAGCATGTTCCAATTAAGCAAAGTCGGTTTACGACAAAGCGTTACCGATGGCAATCTGGACAAGTCGGACAGAACACCTCTCTAGCGCACGAGGATCTCTCAGCCTTGGAAGAGGTCGTTAAGTTACACGCGTATATATGTATACGTGGATGTTTGGCATTCATGATTTGAACGGTGACATCACAGAAGTGAGCCTGAATCGATGGCTTCGAGTATCGTTGACAGTGGACGCCGAAAATTAAAAGGAAAACCGTCCGACTGACGAGTGCTGGACTTTGCCGTGCCACGTCCAAATTCCTGATCGGGGAAAAAATACAGCATCGAGTGTTTGTAATAATTTATATACATCGCGAGTTGATTGAGGGTCTGTGAAGAGTCGCGAATCTTCGAACGAGTGGTGGAAGAATGGATTACATAAGTCAGAGCCTTGAAATCAAACGTTCACATTCAAGAATTCCTCGTTATTTCGAATGGTATACAATTAAAAATATTCGATTCGATGGGACAACGAAGCGCTAATGTGTTGTTATGATAAATTTGATAAATACATTCGACTATAGTCTTCGAATACATTTAACTGTCGTTGAAGAGAAGAGCCCAGACAGATCAAGAATGGTTAGACAAATTATCGTCGCTTTAGTTACAATTATCCAATTCTATTATTCAGTTCACATAGCTGAGCAGATTTTTTCGACAAATTATCGGAACGTTGACACTTGTGATGCGGCAATGAACTCTCGAGCGATGTCCCTCATTTGAATGTTCAAATAGCGATTTTTTTTCACACAGCACGTTATGTAATTGCGTCCAACAGTCGCAAATTGCCGAATTGACTCAAAAATAAAATAAAATAGAACATCGATTTTTAAACTCACCTCTAGCAGCGAACGAAATGAACGTCTGCGCATGTTTGATTACCATGTCTCGGTCTACCAAGCCTTCCAGCGGCAATCTATATATAAACAGCAACAAGAAATCTTGAGGTGTCACCGTTGAAACATCCCATTTCAGCTTCGTCAGCACGAGCAGTTCCCATTTCTGCAAAGAAAAAAGAAACACTTAAATATCGCAGCGATAAAAACAGATAATTCTAATCGAAATAGTAAGAGAATTCGAGCTATTTCCTTATTATTTTTATTGTGTCTATTGGAACATTCCGCCCAACAAGTTTCATATCCTTAACAGGCGATTTATTTCACGCTCTCGGACAACCAGATCTACCTACAGCGTTGTTACATAATCGCACAAAAAACCGCTTTTCCATTGTTTTCTTAATGTCGATCGATTCGTGCGGATAAGATCGACACACCCATGAGATTTAACTCATCGCAAAATTGCCACCCGGAAGATTTACAAGCGAGATACGTACCCAAACTTATACAATACACAAACCGGGAATGTTTATTCATCGAGAATTTATTACACGAAGCATATACACGCCTCGACGTATCTGCGAGCCTTCGACGGGTCATCGAGACGAAGCAGAAGCAGAGCGTGGGCGGCTAAAAGGCGGGAAAGTCCAGCTCCCGCGAGAGACACCGAGGAGCCTGGAGGTCTTCGAATACGAGGATATACAGGCAAGGCCACGGCGTCGTCGTCGTCGGCTCCAGCAGCCAAGGAGAGCCAGTTTCGCGCCAATATTTACCTTTTGAATGGGTGACGACGCTGCGCGAGAGCTGGCATTCCTCGCGCGGGATGTTTGAATAGCCGCCGGACGAGCTTTTTGCACTTTCGCCCCGCTCGGGATGACGTGGACGGCGAAGCTTTCGCGTGAGAAAATCGCGGATCATGTGCGCGAACGTGGATATAAAATAAATATTGTTGAATTCGGTGACATCGTGCGCGCACGTGATTTTTCTGACGAAGTGGCCTCGTATAATTGTTATATAAGAAGTTCTGGGTATAGATTTGAGTTTCAAAACAGAATCGCTCTGTAGTGTTTTCCTTATGATTTCAGAGTATAATATTAGAAATGATGAAACAATTGAACTATTAATAGTAAGGAAAATATCATATGATAATCATTTAGCTTCTACGAATATTCATATAAAGACATTTCAAAGATACAATGTTGCATCATTGTCCAATTATACAATTTTTCAATATTTTAATATGAATTGGCTTCCAACGGAACACTTAATTTACTCGATTTTTTTTTACTAAGTACATAGGCATACACTCCTTTTAAACATTTTACAGTTAATTACGTTCGTATAACGTCCTTATTTGGACGGGATAAATTACACAGGCCAAGACGCCCGACAGACAAGCAGAATACTGATTCGGGTTCCTCTTGAACGTATAAAAGCAATATAAAATAAAACACGATACATCGAATATAATAATATAATATATAAGGAGGAGGGAATTTTTATCTCGTTTTGCGGCCGAGTGAGGATACCGCTCGGCAATTAACAGCGATCCGCCCTCACCGCGAAATTTGTTACAATAAACGTAAATTGATTGAACGCGGCAATGGGAGTCCCTGTTGTGGCAGATGGATGAAAAAACAAAAAAAAAATAGACAAAACAGATTACATATTACGTTCGGAACACGACAAAAGCATGTCGAGTGTGTAAATTCAACCGTTTTGCATTGTAAATCCCGCGTTAGAACCGTCATCGCCGATTATATGCAAATCTTCAACGCTTTTTTAATCGAGTTGGAGTTCAAAAGCGTGAAATTCTACATATATCATTTACAGCGTTCACCGATGTAATACCATTTTCAAAACATCGACAATCAAAATAGATAACATCAAACATAAAAATCGAAGATAAGTCGCGTGCCGATCCCGCAGAAGAGTCTGCATTGCGTGCGGACAACGCAGGCTCCGGGGCAAGGGGAAAGTATCGTCGTGGCCTTTTTGGGTTGCGGAATGCGCCTTTCGCAGTTGGGCTGGCCGATCACGACCAGTCGAGGACGACGATCGAGAAGTCCGAAAGAACTCGAAGCCTCGGCTGGTTGTTCACCGGGGGCCGAAAATTCGCCGGCGAGCCAGAAGAAAAGCTCTCTTTCGAGGAACGATCCGATCGGCGGCGGTAAAAGTCGCCTTTCGGGTTCGCGAAGAAGCTCAAGTCCGATGGTCGAACAGATTTCGTTGCCGAAGAGGAATTCGCTAGAGTTTGTATGTATTGTATATGTTCGATCGAGTTGGAATTGAGTGTTAAAAAAATGTGATTTTATAATTAGTTTAGGGTGAAAATATTGTATGTAAAAGAAAATTTTCTGTCAAATAGGTCCAAAGTCCTTCGATAGATGTCATTGATATTTTAGTTAATTTTCGTGACTGTATTCGATTTCTCAATGATAAATGATCGCATGAATCAAGCGATATCTTAGGAATTTTCGAAAGGATCTGTTTGTAAAGAATGTAATTTCATTCGATCGATTTCAATCATCGCGATACAATTTTGTGATTAAAGGAATATAACGGAAATGAAAATAATTAGAAAATAAACAATATTTTCTTTCAGGATAATTTCAATTTTCGACGACAAAAAATGTTGTAAGGGACCCCATTGTGTTCGCATTCTGTATCGAAATTCAGGCAGGTGCCTGAGATTAGAAGATATGGGTTTAATAAATCATTCGAAGCATTCGGTTCACCTTTGTGAAAATTCTACAAGTTCAGAAATTGCCGAAAGATTTATATAACCAGGTAAAATCTTCCTAGAAATTTTCGATTTTTTTCGATACCTCAGGTAAACTTATGATAAACATTTTCAGCATCCCGATAATACATTTTTCATACAAAAAGAAACAATAAACTATGTACTGCTGTTATCGTAACGTTGAAAGATTTAATTCATTATATCATCATCATCATTGTCGACCTTTTTTTGTGCCCACTGCAGGACTGGGTCTCCCCATCAAATATTGGGGGTTTAGG
>JAOXNN020000036.1:2362703-2386675 GCA_028571205.2 Hydropsyche betteni | reverse complement strand
TTTCCACACGTAGGCTTTTTGACCCTGAGGTAGTGCATACTCGTGATTAGTTTGGGGCGTTTTTCAGATTTAATTTTGGCAAACTTAATCGAAACAAAATGAATTTCGTCTACTTCAAAAATTTTCAAAAAATATAATCAACGAATATAAGATTTTAATTTATTTAATCAAAAAAATACAAAGAAACGGTAAATATTGTTGAGTCAAGTTAGTTACATCAAGTAATCAAGTATAATTTCAGTAGTTTTCTAAAGATTTTTGAATTTTGAACCGTTTTTCGATAAAGTAACATCATTAACATTGTAATAAATCGGCGACATGATTCTGGTGGCATGAAAATTTCACTTGTCCACTAATATGGGCCATTTAATGTCACTTGTCCAGTAATATGGACTAAAAACTAACGTTTTTGTGATGAATGCCTTGTTGAGATTATTCTATTTTTAAAATCTTTTCAATAATCAGATATAGAAATAAAATACACACATGGTTTAATACAAATATTCTTTTCAGGTATCTGAACTGTCCATCTATCAAGTTGAAAATACACTTAGTGAGCACCAGTTAAACTGTATTTTCTTCTACTGAAATATACCCTAACTAGACAATTTGTATTCAAATATATTTTATCTAAAACGTCAGACAAAACATACTTTAACTAATAATACATTTTGACTGTAACATATACATCATAAATTTACTCCGATACAAAAATATTCTTGTTAATTTTTTTGTCTAATGTTTTTATAAAGAAAAATATCGCCCTTCAGAATTTGCTACCACTAGGCGTTGCCTTATTTGCCTATGACGTCGGGACGTCACTGTATGAAGAACTTCGTTTAAAAATTTTTGTTTGTTCAACACACGTGTTTCACTACCTATAGTATTACACAACATCCGCGTTTTCGAATGCATCGAAGTTTCACAAAGAAATTGTCCAATTATCGACTATTTCTTGGATTCGTGTTTGAATAATGTTGCACCAAGGACACGTATCAAATTTTTTCGAATAAGCATACACGAAAAGGTAAAAAGACAAAGTGCACATTATTAACAAGTCGGAATATTTGCAATAAATAAATCCACGTACAACTCGCGTCATAAATAATTTGTAGAACTTCGAATAGAATAAATACAGCGAGGCGTAAAACGAGCGCACAAAAGCTCCGACTCTTCCGTTGAAGAATTTATGCAACATTGTGCAACGGAATGCAAACTGTCATATCTGAAAGATGCGTCCTGCGGTCATACGAAGCGTCAAACAATAGATAATAATCCTGCATATTATTTCAATACGGCAACGGTTAATTGTTAACATTTGCAAAAACTCTAACATGTGTGGGGCGCCATCAATATAACTTTATCGCTTTTGGCAATCTGCAAAATGCGAAGGCTATTTGGGGCTAGATCTAAAGAAAATGGGCGGCGATTTATAAAAAAATAAATTAAATTAGATCAGATCGATATGGAACGAGTTATAAAGTTCCATGTAATTCTGAATATCCGACGAAAAATGTAATTAATAAAAGTCACTCGTACGAAAACGCTATGCGGCAATTATTGATAAATTCATTTCGCAATTACACCGCAGTGTACTTGATTTGCAATTTTTTATCAATGTTCCCACCCGTTTTTGCCTCGTTTGACATTTTCGGCCATGTCGGTCGCATAACCTGAAATATACGCGATACATCTGCTTCGTGCAGAGCCATCGCAATCTCAAATCGAAGACATAAACACACACGAAATGCCTGAGAATGCACATATTCATATAACGATCGTTCTTTCAATCAGACCACGTGGCGTTTGAAAATTCGCGAAACGTCGAGCGTGCGAATCGAGCCGCACAAAGGCGGACGTTTCTACCCAATCGAGCCTCCCCGGCACGAGCAACGACCATGTGTCTTCGTCTGCGACTTTGTACGTGACCGACGATGTCCTCGCAGGATGTGACGTTTCGTAGGATGACCAGGATCGTCGCTGAACCCGTGGAAGAAGACTCGGAGGCGGTCGAATGGCGTTTTCGCGAGTTTCGGTTGCGATGGTCGATTTTGAATTTTAGGGATGGTTTTTGGATTTGAATTTTCGACTGGAAGTTTCGCTTGGTTGTCAAAGTTTTATGCAAGTCGTAATATTGTCGATGCGTCGAATTTTGGGGCCCCAAATGATGGCGTGTAAAATTGGAATCATGCGCTCGGGCGTTCGCGAAGTTCGCGCCAGATGTCTCTATCGTTTTGGATATTATCATTTTTAAATATTGATTTTTTTCAAATACAGATATTTTCAACGATAACAAATCATCTGTCGAAAGATTCAGATGTTCTTAAATATGATTTTTTACGACAATTATACGCATTCTTCGGCAAATCGAACGAAACACTAACACGACTCTCTTTCCGAATACAAAGCAACAACAGATGAGAACGGAAAGACGTCACCGAAGTTGAGCAAAAGCAATTATCCTCAGCGACCAGTGAAACGCACCGGTGGCGCTAATTGAAACATTTTACATGTTTAAAAGTTAATTGTTTCGAGTTAAGTTACCTGGCGCGTCTTAATCCGACGCCTCACGGTCGTCTCCATACAAACGTGCAAGAATTTCGCACGGGATGCGAACACAACGTACGTATTATTGTGCGAGGCTCATAAAGTAAAGAAGTGTAAAGATAAAAAAAGATCGAAGAAAAAAGTCGGCTTTCGCATCCTCAAAAAGAATAGCACCGATTCATCAATCCGGCCTACAGTCAAAACGAAACGGTCATCGTGAGCGATCGAATTCTAAAACGCGAGCTCTTTTTTGTGAGAAACGATAACGAACCAGATTGAAAAGATCGCACCTATACAGGCGCTATGTCGAGGATCGTTGAATGAGACAATGAAATATCTTCTTCTAATAATGGACGAGTGACTCAATGTTTATTCGTTCATATGATGGAATGTGATAGATTGATTGTGCTGCGTTTTTTTTGCAACAACATTGACTTAATAAGTGTTTCCCACGGCGACGAATTCAACGTCATTGGTCAAAAATGCATTTATTTGACGTCAATCTAACAAAATAAATTTATTTATATCGTAATTATTTAAGCAACATCGACAATTTTAAACGACATAAAATGCTTATATGATTTCATCGTCTAATTTCGTGTAGCGTCATCCGATATTTTTAATATAGCTTCTAAAAAAGTGCAAAAACTGTACGAAAACATACACTGCGTTTTTTAGAAGCATTATCTCAACGAGCGGTATGAAATTAAAAAGAGTCGCTCATCAAACGGACTGGGAGACGACGGTCATGAATGAAATTGTTTATTGGCTCCAACGAAGTCGAGAAATTGAAACCGGGGAGGTCGAGCCACCATAACAAGGGTTAACGACGAAAACGGAGGCCCCAGGGAAAACTTCATGAACCGTTCAGTTCAAAGCTTATCCTCAAAAGCTAATCAAATTACAAGAAAACACCGGTTGATATCTACAGTTTCTGAAATTCGATAAACAATCGTGTTTCTGAAGCTTTTTCAACGTCGGCAAATCTGATCGAGTCCAGGACTCCATCAGCAATTAGAGTCAACATCCTGCTGTTGGATTCAAATGCTGGATGGACCGTCTGGACGGGAAGTGCAACAAAACGCAGGCGGATGTCGGAATTTGCGCGAGGCGGAAGGAGACTTGAAAGTTTCTTCGTGCGTCGATTGACAAACGACAAATTCATTGTTTTCGTACTCAATAAGAAAAAAAAACGATTTATCGAAGACGTCAAAAGTCGTAGGGTCATAGTGCAGTGTATGAGATTCTCAGAAATCTCAAAACTGACATTGTACCACCACAATCTACACTAATTAAACACCCAACATAAACGAAAAAATTTCAAAATTCATCCCGATAGATCAAAAAAAAAAGAGTTTGATATGCGTCAGCGACCGGACGTCTCGCAATTGACTAATTAAAAGTGTCCCAAAAGAAACAGCGAGGGTTGACGGTTCAATTTGCGACATGCACGCTCCCAATTCCTTTGCGAAGGGTGCTGGTCGCGAATGCGCATCCATAAATTCAGTTCTGCACATTAAATACGGTACCCGTGCGAAAGTCGAGTGCCTCCATTGGCCGTATCGGGTTCTTACCGATTGAAAAGTCTCGAGAATGATTTACGACCGATGCATTGTCGCGAGTGCATTCGAAGAATGCGCCAATTCTCGGCGAATGCGTGTGCACTTGCGCAAAATTCGCCATGGACCGACAATGGGTGGGTAGGGTGGAATGTCGTGTGAAGATTCTGTATTAAATTAAATCCTCTGTTTTAAAGAAATTAGAATATTGAACGGACATCTAGCTAGACATTTCAGTCATCTAAAATCCAGTTCCGTTCATTTATTTATTTTCAACCCTTTTCTATTGTGTCATATCAAATTGCTCTATTCATCATAATTTTTGGTATCCATTACGACGTTGCTCAGATAATAGGATTTCTCGGGTATAGTTTTTCTTTGCCTTTTACAATAATAGGATATAAAAAAGGAAAAAAGGATAATAGGACATAAATAGGATTAAAAATTACTTAATAGAAATAATATTCGGACCAAATTTAAAAATTATACAATCCAGAAGCGCCACGTGTAGAAATTGAGATTTGAAAAAGGCCGCTCGAATTCCACACAATATATTGATTATGTAAGCATCGTGAAACTCTCGGATATCAAAAATTCGCTGAATCTGAAACAATTCGGCGTCGGATTTTCAGTTTATCACTTGCTCAGCAAGCAGAGCGATGGCGTTGAAAAGACACGTACACGTTTTGCACGGGGGCCCAACGGGTGACCAACAAGTTTCTGTCTCTGTCTCTTTTTGCAACCACTGATAGTCGTTGCAAACGGTCCTTTGCCGATTTGAATTTTGCACATGGCGTCGAAGATGGTGCTGATGATGATGATGATTCACGGGGCGAGGGCTGGCACGATCTCCTAACTTCGTAGCACAGCCGAATCGCAAAAGAATGTTGGTCGTTTCCTAGTGATGAATTTTCGTTATGCAAAATGAATTTCAATAGACTGCATCGATAATGTATGCATCAGGTGTTTCTATATTTGGTTGTTTGATTTAATCGGCGGAAAAATGTTCCGAGTGCGATAAAATATTGAATTTTGTATGAGTGAGTGGGATCGGTTTCGCTGTGTGATTCTCAGTAAGTGTAAAGTTTATAAATTAAATTTACTAATTGAGTTTAAAATGTTGATGTCACCCAAACAGATAAATAATGATAATTTGATCATATAAATTAGCTTCAAATCAGCAATTCTCATTGTAAAAATATCATTATTAACAAATATTCCATACTAAAATAATCGCACAAATGTAACAGGAAAAGTAATATCATATACATAATTGAAAAAGCGATTATTTTATAAAATTACAAAATCCATTCAATTGTAAAACATAACCAACGATTTTTTCATCAAATATTTAACACAACCAAAGTTCAAACCAACGGAACGCCAAAGGATAACGATCCCACCATCACAAGCGATAATTCTAGAAAAATTGACATGAAAAAAAAAGCAAAGAACCGTATACGAATTTATTGTATAATTTACGCAAGTGCCATATACGAGCAGATGAGTAATATCAACGAGGCGTTTTATACATAATTGGCGTGCGCGCTCGCGAGGCGCAGACGCCCGTGTGAGACGGGTCCAACAAGCACAGCTGTTCATATACACACAGATCAGCTGTCTGCTGTATGCTGATATGATTGTCGGACAAGAGAATAGAGGACCAGTCGCATTCGAGAGTGACATTCAAAATTTAAATGAGGAATAGATGCAAATTGTGAGGTCGGGTGCGCCGCGGAGGCGTGCTCTCTTGTGATACAATCTGTCCCATGTTACGCAACAATCCCAAATAATGGGAATCTATGCGAGGAAATTAGCTCGCAGTTCTCAGAATAGAATCAGCGTGCGATCACAAAGCTCTTTCGGAGCAGCCAATGACTCCCGTATATCAACAATTATGAAAAAGTTGGCGCGTAGGTGAAAAACTACGCGTCTTTATAAATAGGTCGATGTCAGGTACATCGACCTCGCATTATTTCGAGAGCGCCTCACGAAATAAAAATAAACGTCCAGTCGTCGGCGAGAGATTTCCTAGCTAAAACGAGACACGACAAAAGCCGACTATATATGGGGAATAATGACAAAATGTGCCTTTTGTGGCCGAAACACATCGGCAACTTGTCGATGATGGCTCGGCCCGATCGCAATCGGACGCACAGGAGGACACGTCAATAGTCCTCCGGAGGCGCCATTGTCCTCCGACGCGGTTTTCGGACCGGTCGGAGGCTGCTCGTGACGGTCACCGTCTCCTATTTGGAATGACAGGGTCAAGAGTGTCTCACGACGGAGGCTGACATTAGACGACAGATAAATGAATGGCGTCATCGGGAAGGTCACGGTCAGCGACGTCGGCGGACTCTTCGTCTCCAATTGACCGGCGAAGAGGAGCGGTCGTTGGGAAGACGTCGCAGAATATGATCGGGGAGTGATCATCCGTGAAATGTGATTTAGAACGCGTACGAAGTCGAAAGCGGACGATGATTATTGAGCAGGCGCCACACCACTGAAAATCTATACGATCTTTCAATTGTTTGGCTCCAATTCGATCGTCTGGCATTCGATGATGAATGCGTCGACGTCGATGACTCGACCGAGATTAGACGTGAAGTTCGTTGTAAAATATTTTTTTAGAAATCAAAGAAGTTATTGTAATATTTAAGTTTATGAAATACCCAAACAAGAATTTCTTATTCGAGTGTTGTGTGTGTGTGTGAAATTTTTCGCGAATTTATTGAGTAAATATGATAAAATTTCAAGTAAACTTTTGATAAGTATGATGTTTTTCATAAATACGTCTATGTGAAAGACTTGTGCTATTTAAATATTTGATCAAAAGTTTCAGATAGTTAGTCCGTGAAATTGTGGTATGCTCTATAGACTAACAACCATATGATGGTGGTTCAAGAGTAGGACTTCAACACATACTCGTCTATTTATATAGAATTTAGCCGTTTGATTTTAAGATGAAGATAAAAAAAATCATAAAAAAATCCTTAAAAATGGTTGCGATCTCAACTTCTTATAAATTTTACATGCGTCGAAGCCACGATTGTTTCTAATAAAAACTGCATGTGATCGTTGAACAGAAAAATCTTGAAATAATATTAAATCAAAATGTACTCACGCATAAGTCTTGTGCTGTGATGCTGTTGTCCGTGTAGAAGACGAGCAGTTCAACAGGAAGGCAGTTGGAATTGGGTTCCCTCAGCTTGGAAGCCAATAGCAAACACGTGGTACCTAATAATTGCAGTTCAGTTTTGCCGATTCGACACACAGCCAAAAATCTATCCATGTACGACATGGCTAATGGAAACACTTCCTCTTGACACATTTGCTCCTCGCATACCTGCGAACAAACAAAAACGACCACATTCAAATGAGTCTGTAACGAAAAGCGGCAGAAATAATAAGAAGCATAAGAGTGCGACCCCGTTAATGGAAACGAATTTTCGACGACTCGAGACCGACGTTAATGATCTGTTTCCTACTAAAAAAGCGTCGTATTTTTTGCCAAGGATCTGCGAGACGATCGAGAGGCTGCCATGAGAGCATCATCTGGGTCGTGATCCAAGAATCGCCGGCGAGACGAAGCAGGAGCAATTCTATACTTATAACAGCCGAAGAATGTTTTCAAAGGAGGTGCCGTTGTTGAGAATAAGTTAAGGTGGGGCTTGGGGGCCAGCTCGTTAGCGCCGAAGACCTGCTTATCTGGTATCTTTGTGAGGAGTCGCCGCCCTCGAGACCTCCGGGGCCCCTAAGCTACGGGGGGCCCCAAACTCGACTTTCGTGTGCTTATATAAATATAATATGGAGCGATCTTGACGATTATCCTCAACTATTTCAAATGTTGAATGAAATCTTTATGAAATTTCCACGAAAATCGTTTGATTGGTCTATGAAACTGAAAGCTCGACTTTTTTCGTAAAGCTTTAAATGTCGAGATAAAGATTCAGGTATTTTATAATTTTTTCTACTAAAATACTGATAATGTCGAATGGAAAAGTTGTTCATTGAAGCAATCGAACATGCAAGCGAAGCTCTGCAAATTCGCAGAACACAGTTTAACGACCGACGTCGCACACACAGGTACGTTCGATTTCGTCGTTGAAAAAAACGCCTAACGGAAAAATACCAAAGGCTGACGAAAAATATAGAACGAATATCTTTTTAAAGAAGCCACATCCGCTTAAGACAATGTTATCAACAACGATTCGTTAGTTCTTATTGTAATTAGCAAGTGTTGCGTGATGTATGATGAATGCCGACGCGTGCCCGCAAAAACACTTTCGATAATTTTTCAGTTCAACGACCGCCATTTTGGATAATCACAGTTTTGTTTTCATTTTTTTCCCAATCGAAACGATTCGATTTCCGTTGTTTTTGCCGTTTCGACGAAGCGTATAATAATAATGGCCAGTCGGCCTCTTCTCAGATGGTAATGATTATGATGATAGAATCGACCTTAAATCGGACGACCATAGAATGGTGCCTCGGAGGCACACTCTGGCAGTTTCCAACGTTATGTCGAAGAAAAATGCAAATTGTCCTCCGTTTATTGGCTAGCCATAAAAATGTGGTCAAGACAAGAGATGCTGCGGGACTTGAGAGATTTTCCTATGACCTCTAAAAGTCGGGTACTTAAAAAGCACGGACTTTGAAATGAAGACCATACGATAATACCCCAACTGAACACGTACAAATCGAAAACGTGAGCATCGCAATGGAATCAGACAGAAGCGGCCGACATACCACCAGGGATTCTTGCGCCGCAAAAACGATAGATGTGCCGAAATCCTTCTCGGAACATCTTGTTAAGGGGTCATTTCACTTTATGCGCGCGGGGGAACGCAATTTGGTTTAATCTTGTTAGTGAATAAATTTAATGTGTATGTATGGTTCAGGGCCGGACAGGATGTGCGCCCCGGCGGCCCGCTCCTTCTCAATTGCCCACCATATATAAGGACATGATGGTATGACAACGTACGAAATGTTGTACACGCGTATCCCCCTTGGGAGCGTTTATCTTGCTAGCCACTCGGCTCGGGACGGATTCGCGCGGTTATATTATTGTGAAGCGATGAGGTCATCGAAGAGGCCCCGCGAGATGCCATATATCCCGCAAGGATTGGCGACAACCAGCTGAAAGTGGTCCGCCACCATAAATATGTCTTGAGCCATAGTGGTTCTTGATCTTTTTTTAACACTATTCGAGGTCGACGAAGATCGTGTTTCGGCAATCGATTCAGTTTTTCGATCGTCTAAAATAGTCACGAGTATTTTGATCAAATTCCATTGGATTGTTGCGAAAGTCGGTTAAATATTTCATATTTGACGATCCCTGCAGTGTCCGAGTAAGCGTGTATTGCTAATGTAAAACCCCTCTCAGCACCCCTTGTCTGGTTCGTGATGACAATCAATCTTTCTCTTGATCAATTCTGTTGTGGTGATCTATATAGATCTCGAGAATTGTACAAGATGTGTCCATCCGGGCACAGAGCGCCGGGCAATTTGACCGTGCCATTATTATAATATTAAAATAACCGCACACATAAATTGTGCACTGTCTTCATTACTATAAACGTCGTTAGTACTCTATTACAACTTTATGAGAGTGGACGAGCGGAAAAATAAATAATGAAACATATATAAAAAATGAATTAATGCGAATCGAATGATATATGAATGCGCAGACATCGGCAGTTCGACGAACTCGCACAATTCGCGCATACCAGATGATTCGAAGATATTTTCATAATAATCGAATAATCATGACAAAACGATCGAAATCAAACGAGGAAAGGTTATTTCAATATCATCCGAAAATTTTCCTATTGATACCGATAAGGAAATCATTCAAGGATCCCACTTCGAACTTGAAGACTCAGTGCTCATCGGTACATGCTATTGAAAGAGTGCTGTGACCTTTTTATTTTCCAAATCAAAGGCTCGGCCGAATGAATGGGGCCGAAGGATATGCGAATATCCGACGCACGTCGAGGCACACAAGATGTAAGGACACATGAAAGAGCAGAAATGGTAATGAGAGACCTCAGAGCTCATTTCAAGCTCCAGCTATCTCGGCGGATGATCGTCGCTGGAGTGGTTGAGCAGTCGGCAATATAACACACGTCCTCGAGCCGAAAAGGTCGATCGGAATATTGTGTGTGTGTACACATGTTTTTTGGACGGTCGTGATCAACATTCTGCTCGCACGGCCGTGATAATCTTAATGAGATGAGAGGGAACAGTCGAACAAAAATAAAGCGGAGTGGTAAAAAATTATATCGAAAAAGCTGGTCTAGTGTCAAGGACAACGCCGTGGGAGGGGAGCGGAAAAAATGGCTCAAAATGGTACGATTGTTGAACCGGGCGTGGTCCAGGAATTTAATTCCGCTGATAAGATTATAATATTTGATACCGTTTCATAATAGCGATTCAATTTCGAAGCTGCCACTTTTTTTATAGGTTAGTGTACATACTAGTACCCAATGGTTATCTTTGTCGGCGCTTACTCGACGTTTAAAATATGGCGTGTATTTTTTTTCAATCATTTTATTATATTTGTACGTATAATGTATTGCTTGTATTAATTCTGATTGCGGACTCGGAAGGATATTCGTTCGTCCTTATAAGGAGGATCATAAGACACAATGTCGTAAAAATGGTATTTCGAAATCGTTAAGTTGATAATTATTGTTGATTTTTTTTATTTATTATGTATTTTTATAATTATGCAAATTAAATGTTTTATTCAAATGCAATGTAAATTTTCCGTGATTTCAAGCAAAAACATTAAATTTATACAAATTGGAAGTCTCTGTTTACAAGTTTACTAATAATTATGCGTAATTGTTTCGTCAAAACAAAATAGAGATGTAACAAGACTAAATTGAATCGTTATTCGAGCGCAAGCCTTTGCGTCTAATGACTTTTAATCGATTTTTAAAACGACTCATGAAAGAACCAGCAATTAACGTAACGTGAAAGAAAAAACAACCAAAGACAATGCTGTCGAATGATTACTACTATTTTTTCAACCCAAGCAGGTGTTTGTCGGCTCGATTTGTTCATTCACTTTAGCGATTCGGATTCAAGGCGATTTCGTTCAGATCCATAAAAAATCGCACAAACAAAAATCCGCATAATATAATAAAGCTTCAACAAAAAAAAAAAAAAAAACCAACATTTGAGAGCCTTCGGGTGCCTACCACCTCCTTCGACGCTTCTCAAAACACGTTTATACCATATATACATATATAAATTAACGACCCGAAGCTGAAAAAAAACGCGTGGAATTAATAAAATGCCGCAGCCGTGACGATTCGAAATTTAAATATAATGACATCATCGTATTTAGCAGACGCATTTGTCGCCCGCATCGTCAGCTGGACATGACGTCCAATTGGGGACATTTTCAGAAATCCGCACGCGAATCCAATTGAAAACGTTAACCAAATCGCATACATATATCCGCTTATTAATCATTGCATTGATGATTGTTGGAATGATTCGAATTCTCCCGTACAACCAACCCATCAGACGTCTCACACAGCTGAGCAGCCGTGGACTACTGACTGGAAAGAGACTACACAGCTGGTCGTTCGCTACAGCTGATAACTGTCAAAGTGTAGACGCAAGAGGGCGTACGTAACGCAATTAGGGTTGCCACAAGCGAATTTGAAATAATAATAATAAAAATTTTCGGCGGAAATTTCGAATCGCGTCGCCTTTTATGACGATCGCACTCCTCCGCACGCCCGAGGCTGATCATCGCTTTTTGTGTCGTTTCGATGTTCGATTGTTGGAGATTTTCGATTTTCGACCACGTGTGTTGAATGTGTGAGTTTTTTTAATGGTACGCTGAAAATAGCGGATACACGTCCAATTCCTTATTCTAAAAATGTCTATTCCTGTCCCAGACGAGTGCCCTCCCACTCTTTCCTTACATCATATATTCTTAGTATCGCATGCTCGTTCCGTGGTTTTTTTATCGTCAGTGTTATTAAAATTTATATTTTATTTATCGATTTAATTATGTATACCCACATTAAATGTGACAATTGTTCGAAGATATCGAATTGTTTATTATTAGCTTGTTACTGATTCGAGCATCAAAAGAGAATAAAAAAAAACTTATCGACGTCCTATTGAACTGCACTTCTTCGACGTTCATTGTTTTTGTGCCTTATTATTTGTTTCTTTGCTATCGAATATTATAGAGCAAGCAGATTCGCAACATACAATAGCCATAAACATGTCATATGAAACCGACATTCCAATATTTTGATTACGCATTATATTATTTTATAACGGACGCGATGATCAGCAAATTGACTCTGCTCGGTATGATTTTTTACACATGATTCATCGGAATTCGCCATTCGAGCTCCGAGAGTGTCCGATGATTTGTCGTTAATAAAAGCGTATGTTGGTGTTTCATCGTAAATTTTTCAATTCGCCGTCCATTATAAAATCCTAGCGACGATTTTATACGTGGCGATATCAGTCACGACTGGTTTTATTAATAAAATACGTATCTGTTTTTACATCTGTTCAAATGTCTTTCGGACAGACAGGTTTTTTCGTGTAACAATTTGAGCGAATTTGTTAATTGATTCCAACGTTTATCGCTCCGAATTGACAAATCAGACCTTTTAAAGGATATACGAAAGATCACTCCGTTAAATTGTTAACATGCAGCGGATATAAAACACGCACAACTCTAATTATAATTATGTCATTTGTACAAACTGCGTTTTAAATATATGACAAAAAAATAAAGATACACGTGATAACATTGCGAATCAAGTGTCATGCACACATAACACGAGGATCTTGATAATGAACGACGAGCGATGCGAAAAAATCGCAACAAGACCGTATCGCCTTTCATAATTTGCAAACAAATGCATTTCTCTATTGAATTTATAGACTCGTGTATTGACATATATATTGCATGTTTGCACAGACCAAACACACCGCGGCGGTCGATAATGTAACACCGCGCGTTTCTTAGCGTTTGAAATCGAATTTTTCTTCGAAAAAAAAATTATTGTTGAAATAATAAATGTTTAAATAAAACGAGTGTAGACGCAGCTTAATGGCGCCTTGGCACATGTTTGACTTACGTCAAAATCAGCTGACGATAGAGGCACGATGAGGTGGGGACGAGCAGTTGCGGCTTTGCTGCGTATAATGACGGACGTGTTTTATATTATTTCAACAATTTTTAGCACGTGGCAATTTTTTTTTTGCAAATAATACTTTTAAATACTAAATTATTATAATTTAAAAAGAAAAAAAATATATTTTTTTTTTAGTTACACAAATGCAAGATTTCTGCAATCAATGATTGCAATATCGGGTTTTTTTTATAAATTTTTGAATTTTAACTCTATGACCCCAAAAAACAAGAATAAATGATTTATTAAAAAAAAAACGATATATATTATTCACCATAACGATAACGACGCGTTTTATGATTTTTTCATTTTTATATATGCTTTCAATAAAGCTTGCAAAATTGGTGCAATTTTCATAATAAAAGCCAATTAAACACGGCGTGCGTTAAAAAAATTATATTCATTCCGCGCAAGGTTTATCTCATTATAAATACAGAATATAAAAGGTAGCTCGGTTGTGACGGAACGGGGAAAATTCCTCGATTGCAATTCTCCCGGAACAATAATTAATTGGCCGGTCGGTGTGCACGATAATTTATAACGATAATCAAAAATCTGGGTTGAGCGCGCGTGCGTCCACAATAATACACCTACAGGTGATAGAAAACCCGCGAGAAAAATTCCGCGAATTTAAAAACGAACATTTGGCCGAGGTTCAACGGAAAAACGAAGAAAAACCGGCTAATTTATGCGAAAACGAGCCGGGAGAAAAAATTAATGAGGCCGCGTCTAGTTGCGTACGAAAGCGTAATTTAAATCATGGCGGAAAATGCGCGAATTTCGCAACGTGGTCGATTACGTGTTTTCCTTTTTTTAATAACTGCAACTATCCTTTGTTGAATGTGGTGTATGTTAGTTTGAATTTCAGATATCGCGTGAGCGTTTTCGATTAAAAAAGATATAAAAGTGCTTTACCGTAGTTGCTATTTTATGTACTCGCTTTTGAATATGTATAATTAATCGTGTGCGGAATGGACGAGTAATTATTTTAATTTTATAGCTCTTCCCGGCAAAAAATTGCGTATTTTTTTCGAAATGGTGAGTGTAAATTTGTTTTTTTAAACTTTTCCATTTTAGAATCTGAAAAAAATTGTTTCCACACGAATTCGGCATATCTCATGTTTGTCATTCGGATGTTGAATATACTTCTACACAACGGGAATCATTCATTTTTATCGGTTATGAGTAAACATGGACAAAATTGAGTAAACTGACGCAGACACTAAACTGTCAATAACATCGAAAATATCACACGAACCGAACACAATATTGCGAAAGTAAAATTTTTCGGAAAACGTACGTGGCTTCATGAGATAAGTTCGAATTTACATATCCGTCGTGACCGTCGCTGAAACTTGGAAATCGTTCAAAACGATGCTTCCGTGTTTATGTTAAAATTTTCGCGCATTTTTTCCGAAATGTCGAAAAACCAAGGACCCCGAAAGACGAACGAGTTCATCGCCTGAAAACATTAGATGTTAATCTCGACGTCCATGCAAGAACCCCTTCGTTAATATGGTTACTGAGTTTAATGCACTTTTATAGTTTTCCTTTACGCTCGGTTTGATTTTTATGCGATCGAACTGCAAATATATTCAGATTTGCAACAATTTGCAAAAATATATGTGCACACGTGTCAAGAGTTTTTTTTTTCCAACGATATATTCCAATTATAAAAGTTTTCATGATAAACCGAAAAAAATATATGTATATTAATCATGACGTATTAATTTTAATCAAATGTAGTTATCTTCCAAGTTTATTCATTTTTATTTCGCCCGAAAGAAATCGTGTAATAATAATCATTATTGTACGTATCATATTAAGGAAGTCTATATCGCATTGGCATAGAAAATCGAAGTTGTAATAAGAAACGCTTATTGTTTCGCTATTTTTTCCAAGAGAAACAAAGTACTTCTCAGGTATAGATTTTCAAAATGACCGTTGAAAACATGCAACGTTGGATGCGTCACCGAACCCAACATCGGCAATGCACTCTTTCGATAAGCCACGGGTTTTTCGCACGAATTCTCCAACTTTCCATCGAAAAAAAATTTGCAAAAACTCGCAGACGATTCGATCGCGTAATTTAATACGTAATGAGCTAGTCAGCTCCAATCCGTCGCCGAGTGTAGTCGCTTAAAAACATGATCTTCTTTATAGATATTTACAAGTGGCAGAATTCGCAGTCCTCCGCCAAAATCGCTCCCATGGATATGCTCCGCCATTCAAATTAGACGCAGACTGTGTCTCATAACCTGGGGCAGTTTCTCGAAACCACTTTTGTATTGTCCTTTTTTGCTTGTCTTGCTTTTCGGTCTGGCAGCAGCCGGCCTACTACTTGCGAGCGCTGTAATTTTTTCGATGCAGCAACACGCGGCCGCCTCATGTTTCACAAAAATTAATGTGGAAAAATAAAAATCATGCGTACAGTAGCGATTTTTTCAGAATATGGATCCGCCGAAATACGCATCTCTAGTTTCGAAAGCAATTAGTGAATTTTGGGGCCCGCTCCACCCGAAAAAATCGTTATCTCAATGTCGACTGCGACATTATGTACCACGCACATGAAACATATTAAAAAAAATCATAAACGCAACATGTTATATCACAGTCCGATCTAGAATGACATTCAATAGGTAAACAGAAACTAAAGGGATGAACATATACCGAAAATTCGATTTCGACGGAACGCGATCCGAAAAATGTTTAAACTCGAATCTATTAAAAAACGAACGATTGTCCATTTTCAAATATAGCCGCACTAGAGTTATGTTACTAATCGTGTAGGTAATATTAAAATAAATCGCAACACGTGGCGTTTCGGATCACCAAAAACGCATCATCCGCACAAAATAAAAAACACAAATTCATCAAAATACAATATTATATTTACCTCGTGCATCCAACAAGCGACGACGCGCCTCATTTCAACAGTAATCACATTCTGCACAGATCTAAAGTACGGCTCGGGGTTCATATGCCTCTCCTCGAGTTTGAGCATATTCTTAATAACCCTGTCTTCGATGAAAGTTGGGTCCACCACGGCCCTCCTGCCTTGTCTTTCCTGACCACCATTGTGCTTGGGTGCCGTCGACGAGGAGCCGGGAATCGACTCCAGATCACTGTTGATCACCGACTCACTACACTGAAGGTCCATAGCAGCTGCCCGCCGGACAACCACTACACCGTTTATATCGAAATATAAAAAAATTCGATTCAATAAAAAATCGAATACGTGCACTAATTCAATAATTAGAATCGAATGAAACTATTCGACATAATATCCGAGATATTAATTTTCAAATTGTTGTTTTGGGGGTTATTGTTGCACCCCGGTCGAAATGATGTTGCTTCACCGGTTGCTCGTTTGCAACTTGAATAGTCGCCAGTGGTTCGGATTAAACCAGCTGTGACCCCCCCTCCATTGAAAACTTGCAATCGAGTGTTGCACGCTCTGTAGCAATCCGGTGCAAAGTGGCTACGGCTGCCGCGCCGTTCGCCGTCGTAGGTTTCGAATCGCCGGTCGTACTGGAAGTTCGGGGCGAGTTTTGCCCCCTCAACCGACCGATGCCGATTCGGAGGTTGTATATTGTCGATATTATTTCGATTTGAGACAGTGTCGAAGGCTGCGCTTCGAATGCCGGTCGTTTGTGGCGAATCGTGAAAATGTCCCCTATGGCCGTTCGATGTAAGAGCCGTTCGTGATGCGGCCGTTTCGAACGATGGTGCGTGGGTTACGTTGGATGTTGTGCGCTATCGGCTTTATTTTATGTGCTGCTTTCATTGTTGAAAAGCGTGGTTTTTTGAAAATGGGGCGGTTTGCGAATTTTGAGAATCGATTGAAGTGTTATTTGAAATTGTTTGCTTGCTATGTTTGTTGAATGAAATTGTTAAAACGTAAATTTGTCGAGTTTAATAGGATTTATATTATTTGATTGATCGAAAAAATCATTAAAATTGATCTAGAAGTATTAAATATATGATAGATTTTCAATTTGAAACTAAATATTCATCGTTTGAAAATTTTATATTGATCCATACGTTTTTCTTATTAAATGATAACATGTTACATACAACTTCAGCTCATATTACGTTTACGTATTCAAATAAAATACACGTCCATTATTAGCGAATTTGAATATAATATCTTATTTCAGTTTTTTTTTTGTATTCATAAAATGAAATTAATTTCCAGAGTTAATATTAACACTTCCGATTATAATTCGAAGACTAAACAAATTTTACAGCTCCGCGATATTATAAGACTGAAAAAATATTTAAGCACAATTGTATGCGATAATATTTCGAAACATTTCACATATTCATAACAACGATAAAGTCTGATAAAATTCACACATATAATCGGCCTACACACACCGCTCCAAATATATGCGAAAAAGCAAATAGAACGGTTTTCGCCCATTTTAATCCGACAAATTCGACAGGAACTCTCCTTCCGGTGGCCAGTAGAAACTACCTTCTCCGTTCAGGAAGTCCTTCCTTCGATTCCGTAAAATATTTCGATACCAATTGGCCGTCCGAAGATAGATAGACGTTCGTCTAGCTGGCAAATGAAAAATTTTCTAACGACCCAATGTGGCCTCTCGTCTGTGGGATGCTGTATTAAAAATACTGATTCTACGCGTTGCATCGGCCAAGTTGATATTAGAGTACTCGTCATGTTTCCCAGTGCTCGATACAGAAAAAAACGTATATGAGATAAGAGATTTGTTCCAATGTGTGTTCCTTTGATCGAGTTTATTGATACTTTCAACTGTTAAAGGATCGGATTTTTTAAGGTCTGTTATCGTTGTAGGTGCACTTCTACGTCTGTCAAAGACGTGCAACACTGCTAAATATTTATCTTGTGCTATGAATAGGAGTTTATCGACCGCTTATGACTAACAGGATTACTTATGTGTCACTGCTATGAGAAAAGATTTTTGTTCCCACGTGGTCGATATTTATACATTATAAACATGTCGTACCCAAATTTTATTGGTTTCGACTCCTTCAAATAAACAGTGCATCTTCGACACGTTGTGGGATAATTAGATGTTCAACATCCTGAAAAAAAAATTTCGCTTAATAAGGATTTCATTTACATATGTTCTGAGGTCGGTTGGGAGAATCTTGCGAGTATAAATTGAAAATTTAAATGAAGCCGTTGGAAACCTTATGTAAGTTCGCATGCATTGGTCCTCGGGACAAAGTTGCAAAATGGCGGTGGATTATCGACTCGTCCGCATCAGAATGTAGTATGGAATGCTGAATGAAGTTTGGAACCGAAAATACTACAACATGCTAACCGTCTTTTAAATTTAAAGAGACAATATTTAAGTCCGAAAAATATTCGGAAAGCATGAAATTAGACGAGCGATGATGTTTTTGTGGGTCGTTAACGAATTGTGTTTTCTACTAAAGAAGTGAATTTCGACATAAAAATTTAAATATAATATATCGAAATTTAATGTCAATGAATTATAGTTGGGAAAAATTAATTAATTTTAATTTAGGAATAAGAAAATATTATTTATGAAATTAATTTTTTTTTTAATTAAAAATTAAAAATTATATATTTTCATAATTAAAATAAATCACATTTAATTTATATATATTGAAAAAATAAATAAGTCCTGAATCAAAACATAAAAATTTACAAAATTATTAAAAAAAAAAAACAATTTTTCATACAAAGTTCAGTTATCGCGAAAGCGCCGATTTTCGCGAAAAATCTGGAAAATCGATCGAAATTTTCCGACTTTCTTCGACCGTCCGACCTTCACCGCGATGTGAGATAACAATGGTGCAATTTCCAAAACAAACGATGACCCGCAAGTGTTCATTAACACCGAATTACCATATATGGTAATTGCCGACTTTTCAGCAGGGAGAGGCCTCCGAAACGAGGATTCCGCCACTTTATTCGATCTTTTACGATTCTGGATGGGTCGTTGTGTGTTCTTGTTGATTTTTAAATGTTTTCCCGGAGCATGGTCGTCTTAAAACGGCGGTTATCGAGCCGCGTTTGAATTTTTTTTTCGTAATCGACGATGTGATAGTGTTTCAGATTGCTTTTTATTGGTTTGGAATGTTTGATTATTATTTTTTAATATTCCAAATGATGTTTGAAATGTTAAAATCTTATTAAAAGCAATAAAAAAAATATTAAAAAAAATAATTAATTAATTAATTCATAAATATAAATATGATAAGATTTTTTTTCTATGTAAATAAATTTGTTTTTTATTTAATTTAACTATTAAAATGGTAGAGGGTGGATAATTTGCGTAATTTTTTTACGTTATCATTTTAATTATTACTACAGATTTTTTACTAGTGATTTTTTAATTTTTCCTATTTAGCTAATGATGATTTATGATTTTTAATAATTAATTATTATTGGTAATTACACATAAGTACATATCCATTTTTTTCTAGTTTCGTTTTATGAATAAACGAACAACGGGTAATTCAAAAAAATAGTCCATTTGTTGGTTTCATACATAATTCATTGTTTTATTCAAATCGTATATGCCTAATTAATATGTCAATGTATAATTATCAAATTATAGATTAATTAAAAAAAAATATCGTTCATACAACTTTGAAAATTGCAAAAGTAATCGTGCGATCTACGCAAATACTAATATGTGCGAATATTAAAAATTTTAATAATACACAAGTGCAATATCATTACATCATCCTCGGTCTAATGGATCTTACTTTACTTAATTTCATTCTCAAGTAAAGAGTTATATTTAGACGCCAAATTGAGGCCCCCCGAAATGTTTCGGCATTGACCTCAACCGTCTTTTACATCAGCGAGCGAGGGGCAATGCTCTACGTAAAAAAGACTAACTTTTCCAAAATGAAGACATAAAAGTTATGGACAAAACAACAATTAAAGCGAACTTCATCCGTGAAACATCTATCGAAATTTCATCTATATATTTTATTCGAGCGATCGAATTTTTTTCAAATATTATGTAACATCCGAACGGAATGTTTTTCATACGAAAGCGACCAGCTTTTGTTAAGTTTGAAAAATCACCTGTTCGAAAAATCAATTCATCACCTGAACGTGAAATTAATCATGGACCGGAAACCTTGACCTCATCACAGAAAAGATCCTTTAGTAAAATAGTACAAATAAATCCATAGTCGGCAAAAGCTTATGTCGAGTTTCGTCCATTTTTCATATTACTAAAAAATATTCAGATTAATTTTTTAACGATATTAATGCCGTTAAAAAAATCATATAATTTATTGCCTGCAAGTTATCCTCGTGCGCGGAAGGAATAATAAAATTCGAAATATTTTACACCAATATAACGTGTTTAATGAAGATTGATGTTTTTAATAAAATTTACATTCAAACCATACGATAGAGCTTTTTGTACCTTCGATTAAAATCAGATTCGGATTGGCCCAATCAGGTTTTTCTGGACTATCAAGACGAAATGTTGAGAGCATGTTTGAATCAGTAATATCTGCCGCTCTGTTCAATTAATCGTTAAAAATGTAAGTCATTCAGCTAAACGAGAAATAATTGCTATATCAAAATAAATAATGAAAATTTTACTACCAATAAAAAAATACAGAGCTGCTTATTAAATTTATAACATATGATAGACAGATTCAATGTCAATTATTGAACTCATGTTTCGTAACTGCCAATATTTTCAATCATTTCTATAATACTGTGGGAACTGTTTAATTCAAACATTCCGTCTTATATATTATATTAAATCGATTATTGCAAAAGAATGTACATTTAACATCTGATCCGAGCCGCAAATCTATTAATTTATTACTATAATTATTGACACGATGCAAAAAGTCTAAATTATTGTGTGGATATCGGCCCGTGGCGCTTTTAAGCCGCGATGGTCTTGCGCAAAAAATCACAGTATGAATTACCTATCCGAAATTAATTTTTTTCGACATTTTTCACACGCTTATATGTAATGCGAAACTTGCTAAGTGCTGCGTGTCTAATAAGTCGCTTGAGGTAGGATAAGCTCATTATCGTCGAATATGCATACGTGCACCGAATAACGGTTCTAGTTGCATGTACTTTTGTATTCCCATTGTAAAAGTCGCTTGGTAGATAGTCCTTGTTATTGATAATTGAGTTTCACCGATTTGTCTTATCTGTGAATACGGTTTTTAAAGTGTGCGGTTCGATATATAAACAGAAAAATAAGTGAAAGTTGTGTTTGTATTTTTATATCAAAATTTAACGTATTCTATTTATGTTAAATAAATTTTGATTGAATGTAAATATGTAAAATAATATCGAATGAAAGAATATCGAATCGAAAAGGTTTAGAAACATTGAATCGACGTTGAACTCTGAGCGACCGAGCCCTTTTCCGCGTTATAAATTTGACGTAGTGATATGTATGTACTACGTATTGTTTACGTTTGACTGTTTCGTTTGTAATTATGAGGTCAAAGAACGCATTCTTTCAGATAAACCAAGAAGTATATGAGTGAAATTGATTAATCGGAAGCGATAGTATTTTTTCGTGTTGGTTTTACTAAATCCATAGATTTCGTGACACCTCGTATTCCATTTACGTTCAACAGAATTGTTATATCGATTATGTATACTTTGTATTTAACGAGTTGCATAAAAGTAAATATTATTGTTTATAAACGGAAAAGGTTTATCAAAATAAATATGACTAAGGACAAATATTTTTGCTTCTGTTGTAACGAACTTCTAGGTCAACACATATTAATTATTATCTAAATGTGAAATTCGGAATTAAAATTTATTACATGCAATTCATCGCTCGACAGAATTGTTTTGTCGTATTATCAATGGAATGGATTTTTTTTAAAGTATGTTTATGCTCTGAAAGATACATTTTAACTAATTTTTACATGAAATTGTCAGATCGATGGCGCTAATTGTAAGTATCGAAACTGTTGACGAGAGAGAGAATTACGACGGTCCAATTAACACGTCGCGATCGTGACCGACCAACTGCTGAAAAAAAAATCGACATTTGCCAATTTGCAATCGATCAACGCACTTCATGAACCGTCACAAAATACGCATTCCGTCGAAAAGTAACACAATTGCAAAAAGTGCGTGTGTACGCGTAAAGTGTGAGTTCAAAGCACTTGTGTCGTCTTGCCGAAATTTTAGAACGTTTTTTTTTATAATATTTACTTTCGCGGCTTTTTGTTTGGGTATTTATTATTAATGGCCGCCGATTGGTCGTCCAGTGTATTTCGGTTTCGTATCAATTATTTTAAATCAAAGAATTCAAGTGATGGATTTGATTCATTTGAAATTAATTGATAAGTTGTTTAAATATAAATATAATTTTTTTTTTATTTGAAAAAAATAAAAAATAAAAACAACACGGAACACCAATAAACAATATTCATTCCAAAAACTAAAAAATCATTACAATACTAACCAACATATATAAATTCTTTATGTGACATACAAGCAAGCAGGTGCTCCGTCCGGAATCTACGCAGCCGAAACAACACCACTCCTCCCACCAAAAATGGGTTACCAATTTCCGAAAACCCTCCGAAAACCCCACAAAAACCCACACCATCGACCTCCCACACCCCCATACGACCGGAGAGAGTGTTCCCAAAGCACGTACCATCGAAACACTTTTGCCAAGACAGCTCTCGAGTCGCAGATCCGCCCGTTTCGGTGCCGAGGAGGCGTCGGGGCCCCCAACGGGGTCAATGCGCTCCTCCGGCGGCACGAGGGGCCCCCATTTGCGAATTTTCCACACCGACCTTGACTATAGTAGTAGGCCACCAGTCTAGTGTGACGCGGCTCATTTGTATGTGGACTGCTGGTGGTCTTGAGATGGTCGGGTCGGTGTCGGGGAAATGATAGGAATGCGCTTTGGTTGTTGGATCGGTGGTGTTGTTGGTGTTTTTGGGGAGTTTCGTTGAGATTGATCGGTGTTAATTTTTCCGACAACAGGTATTAAGCTGTTGTCGGAAAAATGAACGAGAGTTTGTAAAATTTTCGATCTCGATTGTTGGCGTGTGTTGTTCGATTAGTTAGGATTGATGTGGTGTTTGATCAAATGGGAATGGTGTAAATGTAAATAATCATCGTCGCCATTAAGTCTTTTTACTCCCACTATTAAGTAAAATTATCCGCGATTACTTTAATGGGGCAGTGTATAGATAGTTCTCGACTTACGACGGTTTGCACTAACGACCGTTTTTTTTAGTAAATTATTATTTTTTTAAATTAATTATTAAATCACAAACCTGTCATCAACTTAGGAAAAAAATATGGACTCGTTCGTATTATTTAGATTCTTTTTGGAATACGTGTGTTCTTATTTACTTTCAAAAACCGACTTTTTCCAATTTACGATTTACCTCAAAATTTTCACTTCAATCGCTCATTATTTCAAATCAACATAACAAACATAGATTATTTTTTATCATTTTTTACTTTAGAGTTTTCTAAACTTAAATAAATTATCATTTCACCAAAATTCAACAAATTGTAGAGCAAAAAAAACACACTGTTCCCAATTAGGAACCGTAACAGAATACTGGTTAAAATTAAAATTTTGATATAAATAAAATTGTTTGATTAAGGTGACCATTTTTTCCAAAATAAAAATCAGTACACATTTTAAAAAAAATCATGGGGGGGGTAGAAATTGAATTT
>JAOXNN020000036.1:2316561-2362603 GCA_028571205.2 Hydropsyche betteni | reverse complement strand
GGTACACATTTCGGGTTCACACAATCGGGTTTTCACATTTTATCGTTTTCCGTTTCTTAACAAATCCACAGCTGATGCTATAACCATCGGGCCTATATACTAGTTTATCAATATTTCTAAACAAGTAGTTGTATAATCAAGGCAAAAATAGCGCCGCAGGCGAAGATTTTTTTCAAACGTCTTGGTCAATCAAACTATATCACCATAAAACTTTCAATTTACTTATTTTTTAATATTTTCATAATTAAATATATAAACCGGAAACACGGGGCAAATCGAACAATTTTACGAAAACGACGGGACGAACGCAAGACATTACAAAAACGAGACTGTCCCGACGAAAACAGGACGTATGGTCAGCCTAGCTATAATTGCTACGACGATTTCCTAAATGCGTGTTTTTTTTTTGTTTCGCGCGTTTATTATCGGCCCGTTGCAACCACAGTGAGATATTTTAATTGTGTGTATGCGCGATTTATATTTGTTTATTTTTTTTGCAATATTATGTCGACCTTGTCTCAACTTCGTACACAGGCGGCTCCGACAATTCCGTGGCATTTTCCTTGAACAAGACCGGGCGGATTCGCTACGAAAATATTTTTCGAAGATACGCTCGATTTTTCATGAAAAGTCTGAATCCGAAATTCACATTGTCGAATATAATCATCGATACGAAATATTTTTATATTTTTACAACCTGAAATTTATACATTTATACAGTAAATTGGCAATAAAACTTGGAAAGTAAATGCAATCCATGTGAAAGTGAAGCAATCGTAATTTCTGTCAGATCAGTTTCTAAATTCCCGATTTCTATAATATATTTAAAACTTTAATTACTATATTCAGTTTTTGAATTCAAATACATAGTCCATGAAATGTTCCATTAACTCTCGATTCTGTATATTTTTTTATCTGTTTGTCTCATATCTCATGTATGTGAAATGGTATGCGTTCGCTTTTTAGCTAATTGAAACGACGTCATGTTTTAAATCATAAATATATTAAAAATAATTCATGCGATCGATTCTTAATTTAAACTATGCCTGAGCCATCGGGCCGATTAAAATTGTCAGCATTATTAAATTGAGCTGATAATACGTTATTATAACGAACACGAGTGATCCATGAAATTCATGCGCATGTCACAGTTCAAGTGTATTTCACAATCAGTCCGAGTATATTTGGATTAGTCATAAATACACATTGTTTTGATCAAAATTTTCAGTCCATATATATTTGAATCGTTTATAAATACATATTATTAGAGGTTGAGGTGGGTTAGGTTTTTTTCGGCAGTTTCATTTGTTTCGGGTCAAATATATGTTACAGTCCAAATGCATTTCAGTCCATGTATATTTGGATCGGTCATAAATACATATTATTAGGGGTTGAGCTAGGTTTTTTCAGTGATTTGATCGAAATTTTGGATCAAATATATGTCTCAGTTCAAGTGTAAACTTTTGTTTGTGTAACCCATACTAGTTTGGATATACCCAAACTATCGATTTTAGTTTGAATGTCAATTGTCAAATTTTACTTACATATAATTGCGCCTAAACTAAAAACAGACGTCATAAGTATCATGATTAGGTTAACGTTTTAGCTTGAGTTCTGAAAACGTGTTCACTCTCAAAGTTCAAAAAGACACGACGTGTAGAAACTACGCGTATTTCTCGATCATTAGTTGACATACTAATTTCCACCTTATTGATATTTAGCATAAGAGCGTTATCTGAGTGCAAACAACTTAAATTGTCGTATCAAATTAACGATTAGACTAGAGTTGTTACAAGGTGTATAAACAGACTAGTTTGTTCGTGCATAAACGAAGTGGAAACTCAAACTGCAACATATTCAATCGCTGCTATTCGAATCGTTCTATTTAATCGTGTTTATTACTCCGAATTGGAAACGTGCGAATTTTTAATTGCGTTCTATCATGATTGAAGCATTCAATTGTGCCGATTGTGTTGTTGGCATGATCTCGCGTGATTTCATTTTTTTATCGTTCCACTTAAATTTTTACTATCGATTCCGTTGAATACTTGAAAATTTTCATCGTAAAACAGTTATCGTTATGAATCATATTTTATAATAATAAAATGTCGTTCACGCCTGTCACCGCTGTTTGAACTGTTCTTTCGCGTACATTAATTTGATTAAACTCGTATGATATTCGCACATTTTATTTATATAATTAAAATTGTATTGTGTACACGGGCGTGTCAGTTTTGGCACACCCTGCCCTTGGCACTACGTACTGTGAAAAAATTGATACAAAATGCATACATGTGTACGTTGACACAGAACGACCCAGCGATGTGAATCATCTGTTTTATTTTAATACAGTCAGCGTATCGATTCGGTATTATATTGGAAACAGTCGATACTTTATGACGTTCTGAATATACAGTAGAACCTCGATTGTTAGGATCGACCAAAAAATAATAATAGCTTCTGTAAATAGTAGATTTTTTTACAAAATATGCGTCCGAAAATTTATTCAACAAAATTATATTGACTCAATTCAACTATGAGAGTGATCAAAGTATAGGAATTTTATTTATGAAAAAGTAGACATTAAGCGCAAAATTTTTCTGCTTGTTAGTGATGAATCATTGTTAGTGCGTTAATATTTAATCTTCATCACTGATGATAATTATGATTTTGTTATTTATTTTTAATTTTTGATGTCATCTAAAAGAAAACGTGTTGTGTAATCATTAACTTTACCTGTACTGAGAGAGATATGACAAAAACCTGTGTTTACAATTTTCGCAATAACTCAATATTCAATCGGACTATTCAACCCATAATTGACATTAAAATTCCTTAAAATACCAAATATTCGATATTTATACTCATAATAATGTCTTATTGTTAGAAATAATATAAATATATACGCGTTTTTTTAATATGGAAAAATCTAGAGGTTTTTTACTCCTTGGAAGCTCGTTATGTTTTTATAATCAGTAGACAAGTTGGATATTATCAATATACTGAAAATAGGTGCATTTCGTCGTTTTTTTTCGGTGTAAGTACTTTTTGTCACAATCATCCGGATTTTCCTTTATCCAAACTATCAATCCCAATCTAGATAATCGGGGTTTTACTGTATTGAAAATTTCGATGTTTTTTTATGGCTTTGTTTCCGCTCAAAATTTGAATATTTCAATATGCGAAAACTTCGTAACCGGAGAACTTTATCGGGAAAAGTTAACGAAGCGCTTTTCACGCGGTCGGAAAAGTTACGATCGGAAGTACGAAAATTTCACGAAATACACTCCGAGTTTTAATTCGTTTCGTGTATTCATCAAAACTCGCGAACTACATTCCGATAATTTTATATTTCGAATCAAAAATAAATTATTTTTTCGTTTTATGTATACTTAAAATTCGTTCGTGTTTATACTTTTTGATAATTTTCCGCCGTCGCGTAACTTTCGTCGGAATGAAAACAGTAAAACGTACGCCCCGTTGCAAAATTCACGATTTTCATTTTATTTTTGTGCATAAAAGCCTCACTTTTTACTGCGTCGTTACGCGCAATGATTCCGTCAAGGACGCGAAGTATTAAAAAAAAAACACACCAACAAATTTTTTCACGTTTTCATATCTCGATTTGCGCGGCAAAAACGCTCGACGTTTAATTGCGGCCCGGCCGAAACAAAAGGGTAACAAAAGCGAGTTTTGTCATCGTCGTAATTGCCGTTTAATTCGTTTTCTCGAAAACTATCGACCATTACGATGCCACTCGAAAAGTCTATTCCGGTGGGCCATTAAGGGAGTGTTCGTCATGCGAACTCGCCGAACGAATCGATGGGTTTGTGTTAACACTTTCGTCGCCGATGGCGGTCGTCGTCGCCTTTTTTGACGGTGCGTATCAAATTTTTGTCGATTGTGCGTTTCGGATGTTTGTGTGTATCGATTGTGGTTTTCTATGGAATCGTGTGTGTAATGTTTGTTGTAAGAATCAGTCTTGATATATAATACTAGTATATAGGCCCGGTGTTGATAACATCGGGATTGTTATATGTTTATTTTAAAGTCGATGAATATTTTATATTTAATTAATAAAACCAGTTCATTTGTTATTGCCACAATTACGACATATAGGCAAAGCCAGAGGCAGTAGGTAATAAGCATCATATTATACACGTTAACTGTATACGCGTAAAGACCATAAAAGTCGCGAGCATCATCGAACAGACACACAAATCCGCTATTATATATAGAGGATAGGGAATCATTCAGTTTTTTTTAAATTAAATATCGAAATTATATTTCAATTAGTTTCATGTTGCTTGTTTTTCTATTGACTTTGTTAAATTTTGTTTATAGAAATGTCTAAACCGTTGATTATTTTGAAAATGATTAATAGATTGAATAATTGATAGCGGAATTCAAGAGTGTAGTTTGTAAATCAATGGATTGGTTCGATTTAGTATTTCGTCATAGAAAAATAGTGTTATTTGTTTATTGTTCAAAAAATAATGTGATTTATTCTATGGTATGGTATTCGATGCATTATTGTACCCAAAAAATACATCTAATGCAAATAAAAAACATAAAAAAAAGAAATACCAATAAATCAATTGATGTATACGTTGATACTTGATATACGATAGAGCTTAGAGGTCGCTGTTTTGTATAAAAAAAATCTTCTAACAAACATATTAATGTGTTGATTTATCATCAGATTTTTTTTTCATAATTTTTTTTTATTTCATAAAAAATCTTTTTACTTCAAACCATATCTTTGATCACATCGATACCTTCCCATACGTCGACTCATCTCGAATTTTTCATCGAAACGCGAAACTCGCTCCCCCACTTACTATTTCAGACGCGGCGCGAATTCGCCGAACATTTTTTCAGACTTCACCTCCCTTTTATTGACCGCCTCGACGAACTCTGACATTCGGAAGGAGCGTGTCTCTCGAAACTTCCATCGTCCTCTGAAAACTGCCGTCTCGCGACTCTTCCGGATCGGCGTGACGGTTTCTGCAACGGTTGCGCAACTTCTGAAATTGTGTGTGTGTGTAATTCAAAAAGAGCCAAGGCCTTGAACTGAAAAGTCACTGGGTACCGATCGATCGAAAACTTTTCGCGTTCTGTCTTGTGTTTTTTTGTTGGAAGTGTGCGTGCGAGAATTGGCTTTGTTGGTTATGTTGGTTTGTATATTTAGATTTTCGTTTTGCGACTCGTTCGTAATTGTTTGTGTGCGAAGTTTTCGCACGAAGATTCTGCGAAATCGCGATGTTAATTGTCGAGGTGCGATTTATTCGTTGTCGAGTTGTTGTTCCGCTCGAGATTCGCGCGTTCGAATAACTTTCGATAGATAAGTTTGTTTGTATATGTCGCAGTCCATGTATAATATTTTATTAGTCCATGTATATTTGACCGGATTTTTTTTTAAATTTTCGACAAAGTCTAACCCAACTCAACCCCCAACAATGTATATTTATGAACGATCCAAATATACATAGACTGTGACATATGATAAAAAAAAATCGAATTTCACATATATATCTCTTTCAATATATTTTATTATTATATTCGCGCGAAAATTCCGATATCTATTCATCTCCAATGACAAAAGTTTCAATTCCCATATATACAATATATATAAATCAATAACGTTTTCCATATTGAAAAATTCGTGTTTTCGCAAAAAAATACAAAATTCGAAAATAGACCGGTCTCTCAATGGGGCCGCTTTCCGCGCGAATTTCTCGCCTTTGTTCCGAATCGCTGAAAAAGAAACATGTTTTTTTTTCCGTCGTTTTCATTTACTTTCATCCCGAAGGCATGAATCATCGTCGGCTATTTGTTTTCGGACGAAAGACGTCACCGAGACGAACACTCGTCCTAATGACAACGACTCGCGTGTGCCAAGAAAGTACGCCCACGTGTCGCTTTTTAGTCACCCGGTAACGATCGAGGGCCTGAAAGTGCAGTAATCGCATTTTTCGGATTTTTCGGATGTGTCACGGTTTGAGTGTCTTATGACATTTAAATTAGGAGATGTTATGTTAGGGTTTGAAGCCCAAAATAAAAAAAAGGATCTTGAAATATAAAAAGTTCAAAGTTCGTATAAAAAATGGGGTAAAGGTGGCGATTAGCTAAATAAAAGTATTTATGTGGGTGCACCTGGGGGTCACTATGCTATCATCTGCACCGTGTCAATATAAAACAACTTCGATCTAAATACTTGATTGAATAAGATACGTTCAGCTTCATCTATCAATGTGTTCAGTAATAAATACTTTCAGACTTTTGACTGACCTACAAGGGGAGGGCACGACCTCGGAAGCTCGGATCCGAATAAATTTTTGCAGAATGATAATTAACCCTCATTGTATTAACATGCCAAAATCTTAGAATCCAATAACCACACACTTTTCTAAAAAAACTCGTATAGTTGCACAATCAACCCCCACGTTCTGTTTTACTAAAAGAAAGTGGATGTAAACACATCTAGATGTCGCCAATATAATTTATAACTATATGTTACCCGATTTTTATGTATGCGTTTCAGATGTCCCCCACTTAGATTCTGTCTTTATCTAATTATCACCTTAATTTTTTTTTATTGAAATACAGATGGCGCTGATTGTGTATCATATGCAAACGTTGTTTTCAATGACCCAATTTCGATTTGTATCGTTTATTTATTATTTATACGATAAGAATAGAAAAATATGTCTATAATTATTATCGTGTATAAAAATAACGTATTATCACGCGTTTATAGGGTAACAGATTGATGCTGTGTCCGCTATCTCGCGTTTATCACGTTGCGCGTTGTTGTTTCGAAAAATCGTTCTTATCTTATTTAAATATGTTGAAAAATAATTTTAATACGCCTTTTTCAAACAATTTCGCCTCCGCTGAAACTTTTAATGACATCACCTCGTAATTATCGAAGAAAATTCAAATTAATTAACATTTCGAAAACTTTGCAAAGGACCAACTTCGGAGAACGTCTTCTGTGCGCCGCTCGATTTTTTTTCTCCGACATTTTGTAATTTTTCAGTCCGTTGCGTATCTGAGAGTTTATAAGTCTTCGTCTGAACATAGTTTATCATATTATTATTTTTTTTTTTTGCGAATTTTCATCCAGTTTAATACGCCACGTTTTTCGTGCAACGTGAAAGTTGCGCAACTGCGAATACGTTTTCAGCCTCGTGACCCGCCCGTTTCTCGCTGAATATATTATATATATATATAATATTATAATACTAAAAGGGAAGTCCTGTGCTGAAATGGCGTGAAATATTTTATTTTTTTACGACTGAATCGTTGTATTCTTGAATTTATGGTGTGGGTGTCGAGGAAAATTGTCTTTGATTGCACGACATTGGTTCACGTATCGTTCAATTATTAATGTTTATTTCCTTTGTTAATTATATTTATTATCCTGTTGAAGTATTAAAGGGAAAATTATTTGATGTGTTTCCAAGAATTTTTTTATATCCTTATTCATCGATGAAACAAAAATTTCATTTCTTATATAAAAATATTCTCTTAATAAATTCTAGATTACCATTTCGTTTAATCTCAAATGCTTTTCATCTGCAAATTCGCATCCATATTTCATTAAAGGTCACGAATTCATCATCCAGCATATATTTATCAAATTTATATGCAAATCAAACTAACAGAATATCAAAACGACGATGTATAAACGAAAGTCGTGTTTCACCCATTACTAATATACAATTTAAACCAACATTACACATCACTTTAATCAATTTCAACACAACACCATATAGAAATGTATGGAAAATTTCGGAAAACCCGCAAATTTCCACATCAAAAGCATAAAGACAGAGTGAGTCATCATCATCAGGTGTGTCCTCGTTCCGAGTGGTTCGTGACTCATTTTTCAGTGATCGAACGGTTCTTTGGTTCAGCTCGTTCTGTATATATGTACATATACAATATATATATTTTTTGTATATCGGTTCATTCCGTTCGTTTTTTTTATTTACGAGAGCCTCTCTAATGTCGTTCCTCTGTCTGGCCTCAAGGCTAGTATTGAATTGGGATTTTAAATACAAAATATTATCGATGTCAATTAGTATAACTGTGTCGTCGATTTTCGAACCGTGCCCGTTAAGTTGGATGAAATTTGAACGATTGAAAGAGCAATTAATGTTGCTGAACGTTAATGAGTGCGAAATCACAACTTCGTTCATTAATTGTAGCCGTTTCATGATTGTGGCCGTCTTATGAATATTTTCGCGAATTTAAAACCTTCAGCGATGTGAAACTTTGCAATTAAGCGCGGCTTTAACGAGACAGTGTTTTGTTCCCTCGGGAGTGATCGAGGAATAAATTTAAAGGACGGAATTTAAAGGATTTTCGTGTTGGGAAATTTTGCGCTGTGTGTTGTTTTAATTAGTTCATTGCATCGTTTAAAGTAAATCGAATTTGGACGGCGGTTGTTAAAAACGAAGTTATGATGCTGTTATTCGATGCAATTTTTAGTCATTGCCTGGTCAGTGTCTAATTTTTGATTAGTCGGTGAAATTGACTGTCTGTTATATGTCGAAATTTGCAATATTATAAATTTAAAAAAAAATTATGTGAAAATGTTATATTTGAAATTAAATATTCGATAATTTTAATTAATTAGCAATTTTATTTTGACAAAATTAGAATAGCCATATTATGAAAGCAACGCAATCAATTAACATATCGTATATAATTTTTAACGACTTTTCATTATATTTAATAACCGTTTATTATTTCTATGAATGGTGACCAAATAATTACATACCACATTTGAACTTCATATATACCTCTTTATTAGTTTCACTCAAATCAACGTATAAATCCATCATAATTTAAACAAATACCATAGAACAATAGCATCGTATATATGTGAAATTAGAATAGAATTTCAATTCGACTGACATTTTGATAGAAATCCTATTAATTTTATATTCTATTATTCGAAATCCAATTACAAACCTCGCACACAGCAACAACCTCATGCATTGATTGAATCAAATTAAAATATTATAATATAAATAAATAATACAGTCTCGTGAATGCGTTTTTCTCGGTCGAAGTAACGCGCACCGAACCAACACTTTGTGCTCTAAACTCGATCGCAATTTGCTCTCGTTATTGTGAAACTTCCCCCTTTCGTGTGTATAATATAATGTATATATTTCATTTATGGCACACAATGTACATTGTGTGTTTCAGCAAACGTGTGTGAAAAAGTGGCCTTTGACACCCGAAAAAATTTCGCGTAACGAACAAAAACGCGATTCGGTTGCGTCTCGTTCGTTACACGTGGATGTTTCGGGTGGATTTTGTGGGAATTTCGGGGATTTTTCGTATAAAAGGGTGTCTTTTGGGGTTTTTGGCGGTGCTGGGTTCTGAGTGCTAAGTTTGTATGTATAAATAATGAAAAATCGATATGTTTTCAGGTGGACAGTTTGGACGTTTCAATTTGTGTAATATACAAGTTGTTATCGATTTACGACGGTTCGCACTTGAAGAAAAATAATATGAATGACAATATTGATGTATTGTTTTTCGAAAATTACTTGCTTACGAACTACCGTTAATGCATTTCGGAAAAAATATGGACTCAATCGAATAATTCGAAAATGGAAATTTTGATATGACTAAAATTGATAACTGTTTTGTTAGAATTCGAGTAACGACTAGAAATGTCAGATTTACCGAAAATTGAATTCACCGGTAATCCGGTATTTTTTTTTTATTACTGGTAAATGAAATTTTAAAAAAGAACGAAAAAACCGTAAAACCAAAAATTACACTTACAAAAACTGACTTATCGAAAAAAAAAAAAACAACACTTCAAAAACATTCAAAACATTTGGGTCATTTAACGTTAATGACATCCCTTACTAACGATTAATTTGACTTACACAGAGATTTAGGAATGTATCTACGTCGAAAGTTGAGAAATACCTAATAGTAAATACATCAAAAATTGTAAATCATTAAATTTTCCATCTGTTTAATATTAAATGCAAATTTTATCGATATTATTTGTATACCAATACAATATTAAAGTTTAAAACAAAATTATTCATTAGGATTCGACTCTTTCATTATCACATATTCAAAACATTTACATTTCGAAATTATCTCATCGAGCTTAAATTATAATTTTAAATTCCGCACTAATGACACTCGAAAAAAATCAACTATTTAAATAATCGTCGACACGATTTCCCACATGACACTTCAAACGCGTCAAATTAGAACTTTGACGAGTTTGCCGTGCGAAATTCACAAATGCCGTTTCGTAATTTGCACCGTGTAAATAAACGGCTGTTGCCTCGTAATGCGTTTCAGCGTCAAATTTGACAGGTTGTTTTCCTTGTTGTCGAACTGTCGAATCGTCGATGCACTTCTGTCGAAGTAAACGGACGTCGAGTGCACTTTTTAAACTCGCTGAAAAAATATTATAGTTTAGTTTGGATTTTTGTAGAATCGTTTTGGTGTTTGGTGTGGTCGTGAAAAAGTTGGCGATTTTTGAAATTTTTGATGAGATTCGGTGATGTAGTTTGAAAAAGTGATCCAAAAAAGTTGTCTTGGAGTTTGTCGTGAATTTTTTTGGCTAGAAAGTCGAAAATTATGTAAAAGAGAACTTTGTCATTTATTTTTAATAATGTATATAAATTTTAAATATTAAATTGTGTTAGTCATCGTTCAAATAAGGAAAAGTTGAAAGAATACAAAATTTCCGGACGTTTATTGTCAATTTGCGTTTTAAGGTTTTTACAAACGTTTTCTGTCACTTTCACGGATTGGTTTTTTTTTCGGTAGTTCGCATCTTTTTTCTATCAAATATCCATGAATGCGGTTCAATAGCATTTCAAACACGAACTTACATATTTCTAAAATAGAATGAAAAGGTATTCTAAAGTCTTTTTTCTATCTATTTTTTTGATTGAAACGATTCACGAACTATGTCAATGCGAAAAGTGTACCATTTTTTACTAAACATCACCTTTTTACTGAAATATCGATCAAAAACACATTTACTACGACTAAGCTGAGTACTTTACATATACATTTCAATTGTAATTACATATTCTTCGGAATATTAAAATCGATACTAAAACCTTTAATTGACGATTTTTCGTGAAAGTCAAATAACAGTTTTTTTTTTTTTTCAAGAATTTTCTTATCTTATTTGTTTTGGATAATATCACGTTTGAAATATAATTTCTTGGATTTTTTAAAATTTACAATGTTACGAAATCAAATATTGATCGAGTTTGTATTAATGTTTAGTAAAAGAGCTTTACTACTCTAAAAAAGTATTCTTAGATTTTTTTTCATAATATCGAAATTCAATTACAGGTATTCTTCGACTTACGATCGAGTTAAGTTCCTGAACTTTGGCCGTAAGTCGAATTTATAAAATATTCAGTCAATATTATTTATATCAAAATCTCCTTTTTTTAATACAATAATTCGAATGAGTATATATATTTTTTTGGAATGTATTGACTATATGTGACAATTGCTCGTTATTTAGTAAGCAATTTTTGAAAAATAATCAATTTAAAATTATGTTTATTTTTTTTCGATCGTAACTCGAGTACTACCTGTCCTATCATTCGATTCTAAATCTGAATAATAAATTTTCGCAACAACGTTACTGTGTATTACACTTTTATTACGAAACGTCCGCATCTGAAACAAACTTTACACTGAAACAACTGCTTTTTTATCGTAAGTCGAGGACTATACGAAACGTCCACGTCTGAAACAAATTTTCCACCGAAACAACCGCTTTTTATGATCCTAACTCGAGTACTACCTGTCCTATCATTCGATTCTTAATCTGAATAATAAATTTTCACAACAACATAACTGTGTATTACACTTTTATTCCGAAACGTCCGCATCTGAAACAAATTTTCCACCGAAACAACCGCATTTTTCGATCGTAACCCGAGGACTACCCAAGTTACGAAACGTCCGCATCTGAAACAAATTTTCCACCGAAACAACCGCTTTTTTTTCGATCGTAACTCAAGTACTACCTATCCTATCATTCGATTCTTAATCTGAATAATAAATTTTCGCAACAACGTAACTGTGTATTACACTTTTATTCCGAAACTTCCGCATCCGAAACAAATTTTCCACCGAAACAACCGCATTTTTCGCTCGTAACTCGAGGACTACCCAAGTTACGCAACGTCCGCATCCGAAACAAAATTTCCACCGAAACTCGCATCAGTCCCGCGGCCGTAAACGGACACGCGGACTTCGCACCCGACAATGCGACATTTTCTCCGTTTTGCCGGCACAATTTCGCAATGTGCCATATTATTGCGTTCGCATTGTTCGCGTGTGCCCTCCTCCATTGTCGGCCCGACCAGTCGGTCGAGTGCGGTTCACCGTTCCGGCGGGTGCCCCCTTTCATTGCCGCTTCTCACGGCCGCCGGTCCTGCTTTGCGCCAGGTCGAGGATGGCACCAGGTCATCGAGAGGGTCCCGAGGGTCAATTTCAATTGGGATCGTTGGCGTGTTGTTGTGCCGCTTTGATTGTGGCGATGGATGGGTCGGCGTGATTGGTTGATGTTTTTGAGTGATTTTTGTTTTGGTGGTGTGATTTTTTTATTTATTCGGTCGGTGGTTGTTTAAATTTGTTGTTTAGATCGTTGATGGTTTGGAAATGTTAGATTGCGTTCGTTTAAATTCGATTTTTATTGATTGTATTTGGTTTAGTATCGGTGTTTTTCAACTTACGTCGATGTGTTTCTAAACTTCGGTCTAACAAGTTGAATTCGTTCAAAAAACAATCAATCAATCTTATTTATATCAAAATCTTCAATACTTTCCAATACAGTAATCCCCCCTATAACGTCATGATAGATTCGACGTTATAGAGGGGAATTTAGGAAATCAATAAATGAAACATTTTCATTTTTCTTTTTTTTTGATAATTTTACGAATTAATTTTTTTTTTAAATACACTTGAAAAAAAAATTAAAAAATTAGAATTTAAATACATTTGAAAAAAATGACGTTATATGGGAGATAATTGTAATTCCATATTTTTTTCCGAAATATATCGTCCGTGGTTTATTATGAAATTAAAAAAATATTTATACGCAACTCGAGGTCTATCCGTACTTTATTTGATCTAAAATTTTATTTGTAGGGTTACAAAGTTTTGTAACATCACTCTAGTTACGAAATCATTTATTTTTTAATGTTATGAGCGTTGCAGTCTACGCGTAGTATTATTATATTTTTAATTATAATTCTGTAAAAGGTAGCACATCACTGAATTAGTTTACATAATTTTCTTTGAAAAAAGACCGAATTAATTGAAATATAATTAAATGAAAACTCACATTAGAGTAACAAACATTACAATCCGTATTTATCATTAAATTTTCAATTATGTCCCGCCCACTACAAAAAAATGTTTCTCATCGCTGAAGCAACACAATCTGCGAAAATTTTCCGTCTAATTAAATCAACGATAAAACGATTCGAATCAAAAATAAAATACATTAAACGAAAACAATAGTATTACAGAAAGATTTCGCAACCGAGATTTGTTGTCATGTTTTCGAAACCGTCTTTATTTTCGCGCCAATAAACACAATCATTAAAATAAGTGGTGATCCTACACGTGGTCACTATTTTGATGTCATTAACGGTTTCCCAACAGGGCACCGAGCCAACTGTTTGACAGACTTTTTTTGTTCTCGGAGACGTCGACACTTTGTCCCTGATGCTGAATCCAAGGTCGAAGCGAACCACCCCCTCGTGACATTCAGCTGTCCAACTTTGCTCGGGAGTCGTTCGTTCATCGGACATGAAAGCGGAGCCGATACGGCTCGGAAGAGTTTGTTTTGACAGCACTTCCTCTTGTATTATACATTCGGCACACGTTAGCAGTTCAAAAACGAATCAGATATCATATTTAAGATTTTTATAAATAAGCAGTCGGCTTGGAAACGTTTCCGTTACACGTTCCGAGTCGCTGTAATGGTGTGTGAACGTGTACGATTGTGCAATAGTTGAAATTTATACATGTCTCGTTTGAATATGTATTTTTAAAGAAACTACATATAAATTATCATTTTATAAGCGTTTATAACTTTCAGTAAGTGAAAATTTACTGTTCGGAGTGCATCGGATTATAAATTATGCATTGAATGGCATAGTAGTTTATTTATTCATGTGTAATGAAATTGTGTTACTGTCACTTAGATGCACTTTCAGGACGGCGCCACGTCTGGTCCCCAATGTGGCTTCTCGTTTATGCAAATCTTGTATCACTTTCACATATCCGATTTCGTTCTCGTACAGTTTAATTTACATTACGATTTATATAGTGGTCGTACATATTAAAGAATGCTTTATTTCAATTGAATAAAATGTACTTATTGTTTGCATCTTTACAGATGTCTCGAAGCAGTCTAACTTGGTTCGCATGCGCTCTTCGGCTCTCGGAAAATCAGCCCCATCACTTTCCAATCACATGGTATGTTTTTTTATTATTTTTCAATACCGTATTCGAAATATTCACTAATTAATAATTTCAAATTTCAGAAAGAGACTTGCATAATAAGACGACCATCTCGTTTACAATCACATGCTGCACATCATCGTTTATCATTAGTTGTAAGCTTATATTCGGTACATATTAAAATGTAATCGACCAAATTTTAAAATATTTTTTTAAATTTTAGGTCGGTGGAACTTCTCCTTTGAGATGCAGCAGTCCGTTGGAATCTCCACGTGCCCCTCCGTCATCTTCCGGTCCATTGCACCCTTTACATCCACTTCATCATCCCCCTGTAACTACGCGCAGAGCTAAAGATCTATTGTATGTTTTTTTATTTTATTTTTAATAATTTGAATGTAAAAAGAACTCGATTTTTATTGATATTTGGTTGTAGATGTGACGGTCGGCGTTGGTCTGTAGCTTCCTTACCATCTTCTGGATACGGGACTACTCCTGGAAGCTCGAGTCTATCGGTAGCTTATTTTATTCGACGTAACCTTGTACGTGTATAATATAAAAAAATAAATTTACAATTAATTTTACAGTCTCAGTGCTCATCTCAAGAGAGATTACATCAGTTGGGTAATAATGCCGCTGGTGTCGTGCACGAAGATGGAAAGATTCGTCGGTGTAGTCTCGCACCTGCAGCATCAATAAGATGTGCTCATTGTTCTGCTCAAGTTGCAAATATGAGGTTATTGTTTTTACATTCAAGTTTTTTTATTTTCATTTTATTTTATTTATTAATTTAATATTTTACTGCAGCGGTTCTCAAGGCTCGGGTATAAATCAATGGCAATCACTTTCCGATTCCGGTGGATCTGGAAGCGGAGGAGCGGGCACAGATTCTCCTCAAAGTCCGTTCAGGAGGCCGAGAAGCCGAAGTTTGAGGTTTGATAAATTTCCATCGATTATATCGACTTATTGATTTTTGTGTTAATTATTATGTTTTTGTGTTTTAGTTCACCAGCGCGTTCTCCTGTATCCGTAGATGATCAAGTAGCTGCTATGTCCGCGCTATTCACCAGTCGATTTCCGAAAGCTCAAAAACATATGGAAGCTCGTTTGCGTCAACTAACAGAAGAGCCTCCTCCGCGTAGTGCACCGCCCATAGTACGCTTCGTGCATCATCAAGTTTTGGAAATGGCAAGAGACTGTTTGCATAAGTCTGAGTCTAAACAAATTACAAGCCGATACTTTTATGATATGACGGAAAATTTAGATCGACTTTTACAAGAGGTTATTAAATTTTGATTTTTTTTTTTTTATTAAATAATGATTATCAATTTTTTGATTTGTATATTCTTTATTATAGACGCGTGATAAATCTGATGATTCTGCTGCTGTTGGGCGTGTTTCTGCTCTTGTCACTCGACTTTTACTCGCTGTCAGTCGACCGGCCAGGCTGTTGGAATGTTTGGAGTTTGATCCTCAACAATTTTACAGGTTATTAGAGGCTGCTGAAGGTCGTGCAAGAGAAACTCAAGTAATATTATTTACTAGCTTTTCAATGATTATATTTCAATTTTTTCATTATGTTTAATATGTTATTATTTATTTAGGGTGTCACTGCTGATCTTCCTCAATATATAATTCATAAATTAGGTCTAAGTCGAGATCCTTTACAAGAAGAACCTCCACCGCCTCCACCTTTACCACCACCAGCTACTGCTCATTCGCATACATCACCGAAGTAAGTTTTTACGACTTATAATTATTATATGTTCTTTTTTTACTATGAAACATCCATTATTTTTTTATATTTATAGAAATAAAGGCCGAAGTGGAGGTACATCACCTACTGAAAGCGATTACCAAGTTATCAAACTAATTTCTAACGGAGCATATGGGGCAGTTTATCTAGTCAAACATACGCAAACACGACAGAGGTATTTTTATTTAATACATTCAATAAATGTGAGTAAAAAAATCATTTTTAATATTATGTATTGATTTTAGGTTTGCCATGAAGAAAATCAATAAAAATAATTTGATGTTGAGGAATCAAGTTGAACAAGTTTTTGCCGAGAGGGATATTTTGAGCTTTGCCGATAATCCTTTCGTTGTGTCTATGTATTGTTCTTTCGAAACTCGAAAGCATCTTTGTTTAGTATTAGAGCTCGTCGAAGGAGGGGATTGTGCGGCTCTTTTGAGAGCTATCGGAGGTCCGTTACCTCCTGATATGGCTAAATTTTATTTTGCTGAAGCCGTGTTAGCCGTCGAATATCTTCATTCATATGGAATTGTTCATCGAGATTTGAAACCAGACAAGTAAGATTTTTCATTCTCGTTTTTATAAAAATAAGTATTTTTATAAATTAATAATTATTTTTATTTTTTAGCCTCTTAATTACTGCTTTAGGACATATTAAATTGACTGATTTTGGACTAAGTAAAATGGGTTTAATGTCATGTATGTATTTTTATTAATTTCTTTGCCATAATAGTTTTTTTAAAATATATTTTTCAATGTGTTATATTTATTTTAGTGGCAACGAATCTTTATGAAGAATATGTTGACCGAGAAACGCAACAATTTTCTGATAAGCAAGTATGTGGAACTCCTGAGTATATTGCACCTGAAGTGATATTGCGACAAGTATGCTTTATGCCTTTTAATCAAATTTATTTTTTCAAGTACCTTCGTTATAAAATATTTTATTTTTATTGCAATAGGGCTATGGAAAACCTGTCGATTGGTGGTCTATGGGAGTAATTTTATACGAATTTCTTATAGGGTGCGTTCCTTTCTTTGGTGAAACCCCTGAAGAATTATTTGCTCATACTGTTAATGGTACATTTTTAAAATTATTCATATGAATATAAATTTTTTAATGTTTGCTATGATTAATATACATTTTATAAATTTTAGATGACATTGAATGGCCTGATGAAGATGATTTTCCCATAGCAATTGAAGCTAAAGACATGATTACTGCTCTTCTTGCTCGATCTCCTAGAGATCGACTCGGTACAGCAGGAACTCATCAAGTGAAGGTACAAAATTATTTTGATTATTATATTTAGCCAAAACGATAAATATACGATTTTATTTAATTTATATTTTATACTTCAGGAACATATCTTCTTTTGCGGTGTCGATTGGACTTCTCTTTTAAGACAGAAAGCCGAATTCGTTCCACAACTGGACAACGATGAAGATACTAGTTATTTTGATAGCCGTTGTGATAGATATAATCATAGTGAAGCCGATACTGATTGCGACACTGGCGATGATAGTCCTGTTTTGTTTGGAACATTTAGTTCAATGTCTCCTCAGTATAGGAAATTCCAATCTAATTCAACAACTGATTTGAGTTTTGCTGATGGAAAAGTAATTATTCGGTTCTTCGTTTTATTAAATTGAATGAGTTTTTATTTAAAAAATGTATATTTTTTTAGATTATGGGTGGCAGTATGGAGAGCTGTCCAGGTACTCCGGATAGTCAAGGTGAACCACTCGTCGGCTCAATAGCAGCTCCGTCAACACCTGGAACTCCACCGCCATCGATTAACAACAGTAAATGCCCGGTATGTTTTATTTTTTCGTATATTTCTATTGATTTATTTCATTAAATTTATAATTTTTTATATTTTGTGTATTAGTTCCATAATGCTGCTCGAGCTCCTCCTCATTCAACTCCTGAATCATCTCAAACAGATTCTGACGATGTATCTCCACATTTGGCTCGTAAACGAAGAACTAACAATTTCGCAACTGGTGGCGGATTTACTCCAAATATCTCAGGTTTGTATTTTACTGTATTATATTTAAAGATCGTTTGTTATGTTCGTTTTTAATTTATATTTCTTTTAATAGGTTCATCTAGTTTGAATATTCCTGGCAGTACTCCGAAACATTTAGGTTTCAAAGGTAGCAAAGATTATAGCACCTTTTCACCACTTGTAAGTGGATCTTCTCATATTGTACCGACTCCTTCATTTTCAATATCAATGGAAGAAGATATGCCAAGGTATTTTATATCAAATTAGATTAGATTTTTAAAAATATTTTTTTTGACTGAATTAATTATTCTAGCATGGATACAAACAATACATCTAGCGATACTAGCAATTTGCTTTCGAGCACAAATAAATCGACAACGTCTTCAATCATCGTGACTACTTCGCAAAATGTGACGAATACTTCGACATCGTCGGTGACTTCGTCGATCATAATCCCTGCTGTGTCTACAATCACCGTCACCGCCAGCACACCCATGAGCCAAACACAAATCACACATCCTTCATCAGTCACCAGCACTGTGGTCGCTCCGGTTCCGAGTCCTATACACAAGCACGTCAAGAAGAGCGCTTCTGCGTCAGGTCTATCACTGTTGATCCAATCAGGTACATATTTTTTATTAATAGTTCATGCTTAAGCTTGCCTTCGCATTTGATTTATAAATGTGCTCACCTGTACAGATGAATCGTTCTGTTCTATTGGTGGAGCACCGTCACCCCCAGCCGGAAATACGTCGAGCACTAATTCGAGCCGAGATTCGTCTCCATGCCGGGAAGGTTTTGCACCGTTGTCTATTCAAAATCACGGGTACGTTTTCGTTGCTCATTACATTAAATGTATTTAGGAATTAAAAATAATGTTATTTTTACGATTTACAGATTACTTCAAATGTCTAAACCTCCCATGGTTATTCGAAGAGGATCGAAAGGATTCGGTTTCACAATTCACACTATACGCGTATATTACGGCGAAAGCGATTATTACACAATGCAGCATTTAGTTTCTGTGAGTTTCGAAAATCATCAACGATCAGTATAATTCGGATAAATTTCTTATCGAGTAATTTTTTTTATATAGGCTGTAAGTGAAGGCGGTTCGGCTTGGCAAGCCGGCTTAAGAGCAGGAGATTTACTAATATGGCTAAATGGATCGTGGGTCGGTGGACTTTTGCATACACAAGTGTTACGTTTGTTGCTAGCTAGTCCTCGTCAGGCAAACGTGCGAGCCCTGCCCTTGGACCAAACTACAATTCAATCCGGGGGGCGCAAAAGGAGCGCTTGGCAAGGACGAGCAGTCGGACGTCCCGGCGGCGGAATTCCTGGAGGAAACAGACGCGGAGGAGCGACAGGCGAACGAAGAACTGAGCCAGAACGACGCAGGAGAGCGTCTCTCTTCCGCCGAATATCCAACAAAAGAGCCTCTGCTGAAATTCAGCAGGTATTTACCGGCCGCTTTTCTACAATTTATTTTTGCCGATTGTGATTACATACACCTTATTATAATATTTTGAGCGCACCGTAGTCGTTAATTGAGTTTTTCTTGTATACAAATAGATGGTTTCTTCTGGACTGGCATCTCCAGTTGGAAACACTGCACCGAGCGCACCGCGCTTTGGCAGTCCTCCTCAGCGTTTGCCATTAGGACCTCCGTCCTCGTTGTTACTTAGTGCAGGTTTGAGTTCCGCTCCACCTTCGCTTCTAGTCGGTCCGAATATCAATATGGCTCCCGGTATCGATACTTCGGCCGGAGGCATCGCCGCTTGTCCAGCGAGTCCCGCCAGTCCGGCCACGGAAAGAGTTTTGTTACCCGGAGAACCAGCTCCGAACAAAGTGACTCATCATTATCAAAGGTGATTATATAGTCTGATAGAAAAATGTATATTTTAGCTGTAAGATTAATTTATTAATGCTTAATACTTTTTAACAGCTTATGAAATTAATTTTTTTTATGGTATTTTTAAATAACTTATATTTGCATTCATATTCATACATTTAAACCCTCAGTCCCGAATAAAATTCGAATAATCAGTCGACTATGTTAATAAATGAAATATCGACACGCGGAAATGGAAGTCATCTGTATTTCAATGAACAAACGATCTATTCCGGGGCTAAGGGGCATTTATATAAAAATTGAATTTTACTTTTGTTAGTGTACTGCTGAATGCACGTAACAGCCAATCATTACTTTTGTTTATAACGCCTCAATTAGCGAATTATACGATATATTTAGCATAGCTTAAAATATTTTTAGTTTTCATTTCATCTAAGACATTCAAGCAGCTGTATACAAAGGCAAGTCTGATGAAATAATTTATTCACATTGATTTTTAATTCACCAATTTTGACTTTTTTTATATATAAAAGACATCTTACTACCGTCCCACATGTATATTGTAAATTTCCGCATCAAATGAACCATCAAAGCGTTACATCATCCGATTAACAAAACCGTGACTAATAAGTGGTGATCTTGATGGAAATACATACTTATCTCTCATAACAATTAATCATTGGTAATTTGGTGTTTCTCTTGTTCTCACAAAACTTAACCAGGCCTTCCACACTTCACGGGCTTAAACACAAGCTAGGCGGGGCCGGTGGAGCTAGCGGCAAATCTACGGGGGCACGTCGAAAGTCCGCTGTCCACATACCGCTATCGCCATTGGCCAGGACTCCTAGCCCCGGACCTGTCGCCTCCAGTCCCACGAGGTAACGTCGGCCAGCTAACATACTAATTATTTGTCCGTTCACTGTTAATGTTGCTGACGATTTAGCTTTTATTCGAAGATCGTAATCGACGAGTCGATTAAATGACGAATACGAGTTGAAAGTTTTGTAATGTGATATAATGATGTCATATTTGATTGTATCGATACTTTGTATATGGCATTTGTCGGGCTCTTCGGATACGATCTTAAGTGACATTAATTGCTGGTTGTGTTTTTTTTTTCATGTTAATATCCAGTAATTGGCGTACGTGTGTGCATTTTTCAATGGTTTTAATATAACATTAAAATGAAATAACGATATTAATAATTTTATATGCAATTCTTATTCGTAATTAAATATGGAATCTTCTTAATTGGGTATTGTTATTGAATTACCATTACATTCTGGTGTTTTATTGTTAATACAATTTTTATTACCAACATTAATATTTACAATACAATGTATACATTTCTTTCACAATTCAATCTTGTTTTTCAATAAATTCTCAATGATAATTTCTATATTATAATGTGTTAACGAATATAATTTTCAATAAAAAATCTATTGAATGTTCATTCTTCATATCGAAAAATCTTTAACTGCTTAAAATTTTAGTATTAAATCAATTTTTGTTTTGATTCGAAAACATCATATTTTCACCTCGCTTTGTTGTTTATGTGTATATATTAATTATATATAAATATTATTTTATTTATTTTCAAATACTTTTTATTCTTATATTTGCCAATATAGGTCAGTCAGTATTGACTACGTTATTGTTTTGATGTCTTCAACCAAGTTGTAATTTTATGCACCAGGTAACTGAAGCATGCACAACTGTGACAGCATATTCATATCGTCTGACGCTCATTGCCATGAATGTCTCTCTTGTAATTTATGTGTCAGCGGAGTGTTTGTCGGCTTTTCCAATTTTTCAATGCTTTAGCATATTTATTTATCATTTCTGAAAACACATCATCAAATAAAACAATATAAAACTTGGTGCATTACTTTGAACCCTTCTAAAAAGTTTTAAAACATTTAAACTGTGTTTTTGGATAATTTTTCATTGTTTCGATTAAAATATTTCCACATCGAGTGTGATTGTATTACAATTTCAATATTAATATATAATATGTTTCGTTTCCTGATTCCAAATATAATTAATTTACCTAATAATACACTGTCCAATTTTCAAATTAATATTCGTTGATATTTTGATATTTATCTAAATTAATTTCGTTATTTTTAGGTCGCCGTCTCCGTTAGCGCTTTGTTATCATACACCAGCACCGGGAACAATAACCACTAACGTAAACTCATCTGGAAATAATAATCCTGCTACGGTAGTTAGTCGGGGACGTGATCATCATGTGAGATCACAAGGTACTCCTCGAGCTTGGCCGAGAGAACCTGCATCTCCACTTCTACGGCGAGCACTAAGTCCAGATAGGTAATTATCATATTATTCAAAAACATCGACAATATCTTAAACGTTTCATCAAAATATTATTATTTTTAAGATTGCATCCTCGTTCTGCTGAAAATAAATGCACGTTGATATCTCCGTTGTGTTGCGCTCAAGCTGCTTCTTCGAACACTAATCACTCTCGTAACAAAGGAGGATCTGCTCTATGGCGACCGCTTGCATCGGCTGCGTCTACTCCAATGCAAATGATGGACAAAACACCGGATCCGCCGGAAACTAATAAACACCCGTTTAGCGGCTCCGTTCAGCACAATTTGGGCCCGTCGTCAAATTCAAGTTTTGCCGTGGTTATTCCGCAACAGAAGCAATCTCAAAAACAGGGCATGTCTCAAGATTGTCAGAATTCATCTTTGGATTTATGTCTTGATCAAAATAGTCAGGGTGGAAGTTTGTCTGGTTCTGAATTCACAGTTATGGATAGTTCACAGTCGAGGTTATCTTTGAGCTTAACGGCTCCAGTGGAATTCTTGCCGAGAATCGCTGAAGAAAAAGATTCTCCTACTAATTCTGGAGCTGTTCCCATTCACGATGAAAAGGTGGACCAAAAAATATCAGAATCTAATAATCAAGTATTGTTTATTAGTCAAAATCTTGTTGCTTTGAAAGATAATAGTTCATCGTTGAATATCAAAAAAGATACAACAATCGGTAATTCTAATAAAAATATATCTACCGCATCAAATGCAGCCCAGAAATCAGAAAGTTTTATTTCAACCAACAAATCTTGTGATAATAACTGTGAGAAAACTAGTAATCCAAATACGAAATCAACTTCAGATGCTCCACATCGAACTCCGTTTAATGTGTTAGGTTATGTAAGAGAATTGTCGAAAGACTTTAAAGATTCGGTTAAGTATGATCATGATTCCTCTAAAATTACCGTTAAAAACACATCTGTTATTAAAAGTAAATCGGAAGAGCCAGAGTCTAAGAATGATTTGACGACGCAGCTCAAAAAGAAGGCTGAAGACATACCAACGATAACAAGATCTCCGTCTCTAGTCGGTCAAATTGCATCTAAACTTGAAAGTTTAACATTGAAATCTATTCAAGAATCGACAGATCGCAAATCTTTAAAAACTCCGACAGAAACCCAAAAATCATTCAAAGTCAAAGACACTTCTCCTTCGAAAGTTGAAAAAGTGTCACCATCTTCTACTAAAACCGAAAAACCTGCAGTTTCAGCTTCTAAAACTGAAAAATTATCTAATTTAGACAATTTTAAATCGACAGTTGCTGATAATAAGTCTTCTAAATCAAATAATTCGCCGCCGAAAGTTGATATTGTTAAAGTTGACCAAGTTTCTATAAGTTCTGTCCCAAATGCGAACAAACCATCGGATGGAAAAGATAGTCTGACTAGAATAAATACTACTGTTTCAGCCAACACTTCAAAATCTGAAAATGTTGCTGTAAAAAGTTTGAATCAAAATACAGGAAGTGTTAAGAATATTTCAGAAAATAAAACTGAAACCTACGTTTCTAATGTAAATATTAAATCTACTTCGCAAGATAAGTTTAACGAAGCCAATATGAAAACAAAAGTTGAAGTAAGTCCTCAAAAAAAAGACAAACCTTCACAACCCGGCAAAAGTGAATTGTCGAGTACCTCCAGTGACAATTCGTTAAAAACTGGAGTATTTCCGATAAAGTTCGAAGGTTTATCAATGCGAAATCCAATGAATAAAACATCGAACACTAAAGACGAAGATAAGAAGTCTTCAATATCGCCCAATCCGTTATCGGAAAGTAATAAGACCAGCGGAAAAAACGAAACGAGCACAAACGTTACTTCTGTCGACAAAAAGGACAATACCTGCATGAAAAGATCAGATTCAACTAACGTTGACACGTGTAAATTGTCAGACGTTTCCAAAACGAAAGAAATGTCATCAAAGTCGTCTCCCGACGTATCGGATCAAAAGGCAAAAAAGGATTCTTCGGGCGGAACGGAAAAAGTGAAGAAGAAAAAATGAGGATTGCTTTTTTTCTGGAAGTAGATAATTTTTAGATATATCAGTGTTTTTAGATATTCGGCACTTCGTTAACTGTGATTATATAGGCTTGGTATTTTCTGCATGTCTTGTTTCATAGTTGAGTAAAGTCTGTAGGAAGTCGTGTAAATACTCATCGAGCATTCATCGTCGGCGGACTTGTGCATGCTGCAAATATGTATTTTATAAAATTGTATTCTTCTCAATTGAAGTGTCGTTGATTTTAGCTTGGCGTTTAAATCATCTCTTCATCAATTATCTCTTCCAGAAATTACGTGTACGTATTTATTTATTATAATATAAATATTATAATTGTAATAGTAAACATTTAGAGATCTCAAAATATGAATTAAAATTAAGCATCGCTATCACTTTTTGAAATATTATTATGAAAATTTTGCCAAACTTTTTGTTATACAATAATATTTAAGATATTTTGAAAAAATATATCATTTTATGATGAAAATTTTGAAAAAGGGAATAATTCAGTATATTTTAATAGATAAAAATATTTTTGTCAATATGAATTTTTTGTATAACTTGATACGTAGTCGTAAGCTGAAGGAAATGTCCTAATTTTTAAAATTTGATTTTTCTCTTCGATCTACACACTCGAGAGGGTTTCGCATAAACGTTTTTTAAAAAGTTGCATAATCACCGATAATCGACTTGTGAATAATTCATGAGTCGATCACTGCGTTCATATGATAGGAGCTTTAATACTTGGGTGTGTGCATAATTTTTCTATTTATATAAAAAGAAGACTATCAATTATGATATATACTGTGATTTGATCTGCTACGTTCAATATATATGTATTTACGTAAATGTGTTCTAAGAACATTTGAAATATCTAGATTTATTTTTTCATTATTGTATATTAGTGTATCATATATTAAATTATTATCCTCTTGTCTAATTCTATTTATTTATTTATTCTTGCTATGTTTTTTCGAGAACGTTCAATTCTTTATGACAGTTGGAATTTTCAAAACCGAATTATCGATGTTATTCTGAGAATCAAATATATATATATATTAAATGCTCAATTTGTTTTCATATTGTTATATAATTTTTCTTAGATATTTTATAGTAATTATTGTAACCCTCGAAAATAACTTTTCACAATATTCATAATTTGTATTATTTTTGTTCCTATTCGTAATTTAAAAGATTTTGTGTATTATTCATACATACGCATTATGCCATTTTTTTTAATGTATCACACATTACGTTTTATTTGTATATATATATGCATATGTTGAAGAAAATTGTGATGTAATTATTTCAAATGCTGATTATTATGTAATATGAGTCAAATATGTTAATTGCAAAAATTGTATAATTCTTTGTTTTGCTGCGTTTGCATTCCACGTTGTTTTTATTATATGTCGTAAACCATATGTAAATATAATCACTGTTCATTGTTTTTTTCATTATTTTGATTTTGAAAGCATCGTCATCTAATCACCGATTTTATATGGCCAACGTTTGAAGTGTACCATATTATGATGAAAGAGATCAATTTTTATTACTTAAAAAATAAAAAAATCGACATAGCGAATTGAGGCATAGTGCAATATACATGTTTAATTTTTAAAAGTTTCAATAGCAATTTCACATAATCAAAACATTGAATAGTAGTTGAAAAATTAATCAAGTAAAAAAATATTTTGATGTCGTTCTAGAGTAGATCGTGAAACAATAATATTGTGACCATTGTGTCAAAAAACGGTGATCGTTGAATAGACTAAATTTGTATTAAGTTACCGAGTAACGCAAAAAACTTAGCTCATAGAAAAATAAAACATTGATGGAACCATTCTGTAAAATTTAAAATCATATTTTTGATGTTTAGATTTAAGATATGATCTATTTGAAAGATCGACTGTATGTATGTAATAAAAAAACCAACAATTAAAAATCAGTGCACTTCTTCCTGTGTTTTATTTTACTCCTAGTCATTCAAAAATGAACACCTGGCCTTTCTAAATATCATCCGTAGAATTCTGAATATGACAATTTTGCTTCCGATGCAGCCTTTTTATAGGTAATCTTCCGATAGCGTCAATTATGTTTGTAGATTGGTGGACATCAATTAAAAATAATGTCTTCTTATTTATTTATTGAATCTTCTCATACAAATTGATAGTATAGGATAGGATATGGTGAAATACTAAAAGATATGAGAGAATATGTATAATTATAAAGTGACCATTTTTTCCAAAATAAAAATCAGTACACATTTTTTAAAAATTCATGGGGCAGGGTAGGGATTGAATTTTCCTGGATCACTTTTTTTCTAGCAATACATTCATTATTGAACTTTTGGAGATAGCTTTTCGGGGGGGGGAGAGGGGGGGTAGGGTTAGACACGAAAATTGTGTTTTACCCCAAGCGTGAAATACTCTCACTGCACTACCCCATTCACTTATATCTGAGTCAATCTGTACTGATTTTATTTTACAGCAAATCAGGACAAGGCCCAAAAAATCAGTACGAATGGTCACCTTAGATTAATTCCACTCATGACCGAAATTCAGGAACGTATCTCCGTCTTAGGCCAATAACTATCAGTATAATAATTCATAAAAGTGCCCATACAAGCGCGCTCGAGCCTTCAACATTGAAAGCATGGGGTCAACACTTGCAACGTTCTCTTGCGCAATTTCAACGGATTTACCTACAAGTCTGCGGAGATCGTTCACTGTCGGTGTTGCGCAATAGCCCACTGTCATGGTCAATATTTCGCGAAATAATCGCACACCTGCTTCCGTGTCTATTGTCCGAGTTCAATGGACAACGTTTTCGCGCAATACCGAGATTTATTTGTACCGGGGCGGTGTGAATGAGCTACATGTCGTACTACTTTGCCGATGTCAATGTACGTTTTGTGGAAATATCGTTATTCTTACCTGCCTATTGTTGGGTTTGTGTATTTCGCGTATCTCGGAGGATGTTGTTGAAATTAATAATATAGAAATGGATGGTTTTTATTTGTTCTTGATACTTGGTAATGAATGTTAAGTTTGTTGTGTCGCGACTATAAAACTGCAACCAGATGGTCATTTTTACGACTGCCGAAAGTCTCGGGTTTTTACAGACGATTGTGGATATGTTAATTTCTATTAATAAGTATGAAAAGTCAATGTAATTATAACACATGCTATGTATTTTGCTCAGAATATCAAGAACATGTATAATTTTCTTGGAATTATTATATTGATAATTTTAAAAAACTTATCTTGAAAAATTCCAATGTTTTTGTGTTTTACGAAAATAACAACGAACTTAAGATAATAAAATATATTTCTGAAAGGATATGACTTCATATACCTGAAAATCATTTGCGACTGGAACCGCAATTTGCTTCATTTGACCCTAAGTTATTTTGCGAACAACAATATATTATACATGTATATGAATGTGTGTACATATTTCAATACAAAACGCGTATGATTCATTCGTACTCTGATTTTCGAAAGAAGTGTTCTGGGAAATAACCATGAATGAATATTGCACCAATTTACAAAGAACGGTTGAACTCGAAGCGAGGCTTTTTAAGAGCTTTTGAAAATAAGGATTCACACCTCATTGGTTTCAGAATTCACTAAACTGTTTCAGGCGAATACGTATGACCGAAATATACGAGAAGTCGTAAACTTTATAGGAATACGTTACGATAACGAAAATACCTTCTGCGGTATAATTCTGATTTAAATTTTGAATAATTTAACGGGTTGCGATGCTTTTGTGAACTATTAAAAATTTGAATACACCTGGCGTAGTTACGTTTATTCATTCTTTAAATTTTCACACAGCTGTAGAATATTTTGAGAGTGAGATCAATATTGTTTTTTTTTTTTTTTTTAGTTATTTCAATATTGTTTCAGTCTTTATTTTATTGGTCAGCTGTCAAACCTGTTTTCAGTTTCCGGTCAGTTCAGAATTTTGTCATCAGTTCGAGATGGATTCTTACTATGTACCTATAATTTCTGTCGACAAAAAAATAAACGTAATTGTTGAAAGTCGATACCCGTGAAAATTCATAGAAATAAAATTATATTGAATAACATGGGATACGCAAGTTTGAGCGCATAAAAAGTTTGGATTAAAATCAACAAAAAAATTAGTTATTTGATTCAGCTATCAAAAAATACGCAAGATGGCGCCACGTATCTTTGCATGCGATTCAAACATAACACGGTCGATCACGAGCATAATTAAATTACATTTTTTATCATCGAGCACTGCATTTTCATTTTTAAACTTCATCTCAATAAATAATAAAAATATAACGTTACATATAACGTTACTTTTGTACCACACCGTCCCAGAGGACGTATATCTTCAAATGCTGAAACTTATTCGTTTCGAGTGTGAATTTTTATTAATCACACGTCCTTCGTTTTAATGAACAGCTGTATCGAATAGGAGGCAACGCGATTAAAAAACGAACGTCTTTAATAGTATAATAATTGAAATTCGCGGAGAAAATCGCCGCCTAAAATCGGAAATTTTTCGGACGACGACCCGATTTAGAAATATTTTAATGTTTTCTATTCACAATAATCGCACAATCGTTTGGGAAATCGTAAAACGTTTATAAACGAGACATTAAATACGCAAACTGTGCGTGAGCTTATCCGGTTATTTATGTTTGAATCATATACAGGCGACGTATCAAAAGTATCATTTGTGTGACGTTTAAATTAAATTTTATTGAGCTATATTTTTGTTACGTAATTGAAACGATCATCGACATTGAACTATGTATTTTTTTTATTCAAATCCGTTTTTTCCGTAATTACATTTTTTCTAGTGTTTCCTATTTATTTATTGTGCTAAAATTACTCCGAACTCTTTGAAGACTCAATAAAAGTGCAATAAATTACGATTAACGACATATTACTTTTCAAAAAAGCATCACCTCCATACAAACACGTCACTTATCCATATAAGTGAAATGCGCGATCCTGGAATTGATAACCGCTGACTCGTGCGAACGGCACGCGTGTTCTGAATTCACTTATTAAATTAAGGGATTGCCTTAACTAAACGACTTACAGCAAATCAACATAGCCGATGGGGCGAAAAAAGTAGCTGAAAAAGCAATCGTTATGTGGAAAATAAGCCCTCGACTGATTTTCAGCTTTTTATTGGTTCACACAACATTGCAACATTTCCGTACAAGGTTCCACAGCAGTTGGAAATCATAAATGAATATATTTTCATTGTTGTGAACTCGAATCGGAAATGCTAACCATATATGGATTTAAAGTTATTATAATTTTTTAGATAGACTTAAAATGTGATCGTTTTTTGCTTATTGTTAATTGTGTTGAAAGCGTTAGATCTTCACATCTTCGTCTGATTGTCACCAGCTCAATTCTGCAATGGTTATGGAAGGACGAGATGGATCGAAGGAGTCAACTCCTTGGTTCTTGAAGAACATCCTATTTCAAGGCTGTGCGAGTTTTTCCCACAATATCGAGAGCCGGATCGGGCGAGAATGTTTTTTCGCGATGTATGCGGGAGTTACGAATTCGATGGCCGCGGTCTTGGGCTAAATTTTAGAAGTTTTTACAAAAATTTCCATAAAAATCTTCTATAATTCATTTTTCGAATAATCCAATCGAACAGTAGCTTATCTTCAGATTTGTGAAACCAATATACACTTACGATTTCGTCATCTACCCAAAATATCACTGAACGAATTGACAAAAATGAACTTCACGACAAAAACATAAATAAATCCTGAAATTTCAAAGCAAACGCACAATTTATTAGGGTATTTCATACGAAATGGCGAATAAGCTATAAATACCCTCGGAGGACCTTCAAAATGTCCTCCTAGGACCCTCGACAGTGCAATTTCGGACAACTTTACAACACCTGGCTTAGATGCTATCCGACGCGCGTTTAACATTTATTGCTTTGATTGATCTCCACTGTGAGGAATCCACAATGATTTATCAATACTAGATTTTCGTGATTGAGGGTGGCCGCTGTTGGTTCAGTGATGTCACACGCCAGGCCATATAATATAGCGTCGCTTTCGAAACATTTAACAACATCATAAGGCCCAAATCTTGTATATAAATATCGTATAATGCGTGATATATGGCGAGAGTATAAAAATGGGTGCGCCAGACCCGCCCTTGAACCGATAAACTATTTATTTCCAGTGCGGCACAGATATGAGGCTTTGAATACAAAAATAAAGGATGCTGCGTGCTTCGAATTTGTTGCTTAATCGATCGATCGGTTCATATATCAATGGAGCGATGATATTAAATAATATTTGCCAAATGAAAACATCGTATTTCAATTAGTTATAAAAGCGTTGCGAATCACTTAACATTTCCATGGGATGAATACATTTTCCGAATTTTGTATGCATCGGAGTCTTTAGTGATTATTATAAGGATCTAATAGTGGAATTATCTTGATTTGATCCATTCATGTTATTAGAGACGAGATTGTCTGATTTCTTGATTGTCGGTAGGTCGTTTTAACAAAAGTGATGGCCATTATGAGATCTTTAACCCAAGTTCATGCTCAATTAATTAAGCGATGAATATTTAATTTAATATTTTTTTATAGTTTTTGTATTCAAATGATCGGCTATCGCGTCGGGGTGGTCATTAAATGGCGATTCAAATATTATCGCTGATTTCTATGTACGAGTTTGAATGATAGGAAAATGAAAATTGTATTATTTTTACAGAGTAATTACGAACGTACATAAAAATTATCATAATTAATAAGATAGGGTAAAGCTATCATAAAAGATTAAGCAGGATTAATTATTTATGAATGTTTTTTCGGCAACTACTTAATTTCATGTCTAGATTGTGTTAATGAACTTTTTTGAAATTCGACACGTATTCGATAACTTTTTTCGAAAACTCGACTGATTTCACAATCTAAAAACACGACAATCTAACTTTTTCACAACAATAAAAAAAAATTATCATCTCGACGATTCTCATGTAACATTTCCGCGACGAAAATCTCAAAAAATTCAAATTTCGCTCGAGCGGCATCCAAGCTTTGTTACTGGTAGGCTCAAGAGACATATGAGCCATTCATGGTTTCTGCTTTGCTTATAAATTTCTCATACGCGTTTTTTCAATACAGCCGGTTTTTTTACGACGCACGCACACACTGCCGATTTTTTTTTCCGCCGCGAATATTCTCCTCGCACCGCACTTTATTATTTTAAAACAGATTTTTTTTAGTACGTTTTCGGGCACGTAATGGGCGCTGGGCGAGTGCGTGACGCAGATTTTTTCGATATATCCCACGATCGCATGGCCAGCGGCACTCGGCCAGGAAACCGACAGACCAGCCTACGAAGCGACCTCAGGAGTGGTTCTTCTAGTATGTCGAGACCGGCAAGAAAACGAGAGTGAGCAATTGTGGCGAGAGTGAAGACACTCGTTGGCGGAGGGTCACTCGGTCAGAGGGACCGCGCGCTCTAATTGGCGCATTCGAATTTTTCGTATTTTTCGGGACGATTCTGACGATTTTGCTTTTGCGGAATATTGTCAACTATAATAGTAAATAGGCCTGATGTTAATAACATCGGCTGTGGGTTTGTTAAGAAACGAAAAACGATAATATGCAAAAACCCGATTGTGTGAACCTGAAATGTGCGCCCGATCCGAATATTTAATATTTAATTAATAAGATCAAAATATTATAGTTCATTTGTTATTGTCATCAGACGTCATATAGACAAAGCCAGTAGAAAAAGTCGCGAGCGTCATTCGAACGAACGAACACTCACACAGAAATCCGTGATTATATATAGGGGATTATTATGAAAATTTTAAGGGCTTAAGATTTTTTTAAATTGGTAATTTTTTTGGTATTTTTTGAGACGATTCTGATGATTTTGACTTAGTAGATAATTATGAAATTTTTATGTTCATTTTTAATTTTTTTATAGACACTGTAAACTGTGTAAGATTATGGAATGTAATATGTACGGAAATGAAAAATAGTTTCGTAATTTGAAAAGTATATGACTTGGAATTTTTTGGAATTGTGTAAAATGTTCATGGCACGGACTTCGTATCACTTTTTACCGGTACGCGTTCATACTTTTTACGGAACGATTAACATAAGAATTACAATCGGAATACAGAAATACAATATTCCACACTATTTATGGTGTTAACTTGACGACAACACTTGTTCGTCAGCTTTTCTTTGCTTTATCAGATGACTGAACATAAAAGTATGGCCGAATGCATATTGCTTTTTACTAAGCAGGACTGAAAAAAATTCACAATGAATAAACGAACATATATTGTTGTACTCAAATTATCTCAATTATACAATTATTCTATAAATAGATGATTTAACTATAACCGAAATTAACTATTTTACTAGATCCATTTAAGGGCATTAAATTAATGTCACAGTGAGATAAACTACAACGTCTCTACGATCAAAATGTTCCTCATTATTTATTAATGACGATTTTGAAGTTCGTCCAATTAATACAGAGTTGTTCTATCAATAAATTCGATCGTAAATTAATCCGTTTGAAATTCGCCGAGTGCTATAGTTAGGAGCTGATAGGCAAGTAAATCATGTTCACCTAATCATGTAGTTCGCATTGTTTATGAGAATACATCTATCGAGCACGAGTTTTCGTGCATTTTTTTTCACATGAGGCTTTTGGCATGCGTGAAAAAAATATGTTTTCCGATGAAAATTATATGTGTATCAGCGTTTTTTTACATCGCATATATAAATCTATCAATTGCCTTTCTTAATTGGATACATTTTTTGTTTAATTATTTGAAATCGCACTGGATTACAAATAAAAAACACACACAGAAATTACGTGTTTGAAGAGCTTTTATTGCCACAATAAGCATCGATCAGAAACAATCGATCGCGGCACTAAAACCGTAAGAAACAATTCAAACGGAACCGCCAAATTCATTAAAATTTATAATATGTAAAGTCCGGATTAAATTTTGAAACGAATCGCATTGCGCCACATGAAAAAATTGATTATATCCGCGGGCTGATTAATCTCGTTTTCACGTTACAAATCGTATGCGAACACGCACGTTTTACGCACCTCGTAACGCACATACATCCGACATTTGAGCAAACACATTAGTAGAATAATTCCAACAAAAGGACCATTAAATTGGCGACCGGGCAAAAATAATCGCACAGGGAGATTGTAGGAATGCCGTTCGGTGGGTTCCTCCATGCGTTTCGCGTTCAAGTAGGTTCTATATGAAAAAGTCGACGTGAAAACAAACACATACTGAAAGGAAATCTCGTACGAGTCTCGTCGAGAAATCATTGTGCAGGATGATATTTTTTCAAATATTTTTTTAATATATGGCATTATTATATTCAGCCGGGGAATGGCGGGCTTAATTAACGATACGTTTATTATAATACATATGATGTCTTTTTTGCAGTTTGTAACTTCTCATTGATCCTCAAATCGAACTTTGTTCATATGTTTGTTGAGATGATCGTCCTTGGGATTGTCGAATGGTCTTTGACTGAGACCACACATTATAGTGCCGACAGAGGATCGTGTGGTAAAATCTCAGATTGAAAATGCTATAAAAATTATAAAAAAAATTTGAGCGATGCTAAAAAGAGGCTTTTAAATAAAATGATAATGAATTGAACATTTTTGTTCAAATAAAAAAATCTGACGAATTTTTCTCATATTATTCAAATGGTAAACAATCAAATGGCAACAAACTAATATTAATTTTCATCAGAAGTTTTTTACGCTTATGTTTCTGAATCCATCAGAGAGGAAGCAAGGTGTGACTAAACAATCATTTCAATGGTAATTTCCATCATAATCGACGACGTACATGTTAACATTTTTAATGAACCATCGAAAACTAGCAATCAATTTCTAGGACACCATTACGAAATCGTACCTAGGACCTAGGTTATTGTCATTTCGAAGGATTTCGCAAGTCTTATTGCCAGTTTGAATGCGAGACGCGAACGTGCGGTATGTGCGATCAAAGCAATCCCATTAGCATACTAAACGATATTTTTATACGTAAGGCATATTTTACTTACGTAGCTGGAGAGTCGTAAAACGTTTCCTTTACGCGTAACTATCGAGTCCGCATGTGTGTAATATAATAATTTGATAAAATGTAATACTTATGTGTAGACGCCCATATGACAGATCTCCATACTCCGCCCCTAACGTCGCAATTAAAAGAATTTCAAGCACTTCAAAATCAAAGGCGATTAGCGCGATTTTCAATTATTTATCAGTTAGTTTGTACGCCCACCGTGAAGTTGCTCATTAATCTTAAGACTTGATGTAATGCCACACACGTTTATAGATCACATCTATAATGGGCGTGCGGCTGACTGCATTTCCCTTGGGCACCGTATCAAGACATGTGCTGCGATATTGCAATTAAATTACTTTCAACAAACCCGTCAGATATATGTTAATGCGAAATTTTCCGATTTCCTTCAACCATGGGTGTATAAGACCCATCCGGGCGACAATGCTCTAGTCGCGAACAGTCGAAATTCGTACGACGACTAAAAAGCCGAAAAAAAACCACGTACAAATCGCAAAAAAACCGAGTGGGTCATTGGCCACGTTGACCCAGCGGACCTTGAAAATGTGGCAGCGTTCGGGCAGGCATTTTCGCTCCTTCAGCCATTCATGTCTTGCACGTGTCGGCCGAAGGATCCACTGAAAGCCGCTGAAAAGCGACGCCGATGGCCGCAGAGGCGCCACTTTTTTTCAGCATGACGCAATCTTGGTTAGATCACGGCCTCGTTTTCGGTTTTGCTCTTTCTGAATGTCAGAGGCCCCGGTCCGCTCTGCGGGGGATTACAATTGCGAATTTAGCCGGCTATGAAATATGTGCGTAATGATCACAGCTGATGATGTTCATGTTCCGCTATTAATGATGTGCGTTTTTTTGGTAGTGTTTGTGGCATCTTGAAATCAAATATTTGTTTGCTATTTAAATTTTAAGGTTTTTTTCGTTCGTGTGTAGTATCGTTTTTGTGTTGTATTTTATGATAGTTTGGTGGGGAGTTTCGATTGATTGAAGGGACTGATAAATGACTGCTGTTTATATTTGAAGGTTAATTTAAAAATGAGAAGAAAATCATTTGAAATTTTCATTACAATCTTAGTACATATCGAGTTTTTCAACTTATCTGTATTATTATGGAAAGTTATTTATAATCAACTGCTGCCTATATGATCTTTTTTCATTTTTGCCTGTCTTGAGCAACTCGCTTTCAGATCGTTTTACATATATTTTTAATTTCATTTATCAATTGTCCACTTGAGTTTCTTTTTTTATGGTCTCTTGGGTACCATTCAAATACTTTACGTGCCCATCTTCCATCCATATACGTCTTACCACGTATCCAGTTCACCATCATTTTAATTTCTTAATTCGATCAACAATATTTGTCATTTTGATTATATACTTCTAATTTATTATTATATTATATTTTATCTGATTATTAGTGTATTATTATTTACGTTTTTTTATTCAACGATCAAATTTTGCAATCATAAGTCATTGCTAACAAAATTTATTGACCAAAAACCTTTATCTTCAAACTTTAAAGAATTTTAATTTTGAAAACCATATTCATTCCGAAAAAAAATAATATGTGTGAATGGAAGAAAAGAAAAATTAATTAATCGAACGTTAAGTATTAAAATTTAAATTTCAGTGAAATAGTACATGTTTGAAAACTGTGCACATGTCTAATTTTCGTTTGTTTCAAGCCATCGTGATGATGAAATTGAAATGGTACGTCTATTTACTAAATATATATCTATGGCCATGAATATTTAAGTTTATAAATATATGGAATATGGAAATTAAAAAAAGTATAGTGTACAGACATGTGTGGTACACATTATACATACTTCGTGTGAATGATTATAAAAAACTTGCTAATTTAAAAGACAAACTATTATATGTAATGTCAAAAATTCCATGGAATTTTTAATCAATCAGATATTTTTTTTGAATATTGACGTTGCTTGTAATTATGATTATTTATAATTGTGATATAATAATGCGTTCTGAGATGCTAAAAAAATAAATTTCACACATAAAATTATGTAAATATTGAACTGGCTTATTCGTAGATATACTCGAAACGAATGGGAATTTTCTAGTCAAAAAAATGAAGAAGTGTTCTTTTTTTTCAACCGAAGAATTTATATATTTCGTGTCGATAGACGTAACTATATATTTGTTACCTTTGATCACGGTTGAAAGTGTCGCCATTATTTTACACATAGAAAAATGAATAGCACACGTGATTTATATTATTTTATATAACGAGTTGATAATTTATGGGGCTAATATTCAAAATATACGCAATCTATGTATATTTAATTGAAAATATTCATCTATATAATATATTCGCATTATTTTATTATTTGAACTTGTAAATGGACAAGCATATACACTGCAATAACAAAAATTACAAGAACAATAATTATTAAATAAATAACAAAAAAAAAATTACAAACAAGATTACAACATCCATCCTCTAATGTTTACCCATTGGATAATGTTTGCACATTGCATACGAAAAATTCGAAAAATGACACCTGAAAAAAATCATGAATAACGTACAAAAGCATACCACACACACACACATACGTTTGATTATATTCAAATCACAATCGACATCCGAAAATTTTCCCGCAAAAAACTGAAGCATTATTGCACAACACGTCCTTGAGGCCTCCGCGAGTGCGTCACTAAAAGCTCACCACGGCTGATTGATATTTGAGGAATTTCTCAAGCGCAATTATAATATAATTTATGCTGATAATCCGTTCAATAAAGCGTACGCCTTTTGTTATGAATGGAAGTATAGGTTCGCCGCCTATTAATCAATCACTCGTTCCGAAGTGTGTTCATCATCGATCGACGGATGGATCATGGATCTTTCGCTGACGAGCCGAACTGCCTTGATCTTTCCCATGTCCAACTCCATGGTTTTTTCTCTGAACGATAACCTTCGGCTCTGTCAATTTAACGATCTGATCTCCCCTTATTAAAGACGATCGATCGGTTCGGTCAAAGGTAAGACGTTTCCGAATCGTGTCGTGTGGATTGGAGTTTTTTGCGACTGTCGAGGCTTAAAAGATTTTATAAGTGTGAATAATCAACACGTATTCATTCATACAATGTAATAATTATTGAATTATTCACAACGATTTTTTCTTTATTGGAGAAAAACCGCGAAAACTCGCCGACAACAAACAAAAAGCCCTTCCCACGCAAAGCCTCGTCAATCCGCAATTTCCCACATAAATACCGAAACTCTCATATCCGAAGTTGGCGAACGTACAAGCCCAAAAGTGTCATATACGATTTTTGAATGTGGTGGATAATTGCGCGCAAAAAACAATGCACAAAGCGGGTCGTCGAACCGTCTCTTTTTCTTGCGAGTGCGCTTTTTTCGACCGTCCGGTGTACGTACGTTTCGTCTGAATGCCAATACGATGTTATGCTAATGGACATTCTCATACGAACCGTCGAATTAGTATTCAATCTTCAGCGCCTTGGAGACCCGCGGAATTTATCTTGTGGTGTATATGTAAGGCTGAAAGGCTGCAGCCGAGGTGCATCCCTGTGTCGGTATCTAGTGTTGTTGGATCTCGATTTGTGCGGTGTTTGATTTGAGTTGATGGTGTTTATATTTTGATGGATTGTTTTTTTTTTATATTGGCAACAGAGGCGTAGCTAAAGGGAAACAATGGGGAACAGAGACCCCCAGGCTCCAAACTAGCAGTAAGAGAAGTAAAAAAACGAGGTTTGAAATATATATTAAAAATTATATTAATTTTAAAGATAAACTTTTTTTTTAATTTAAAATGGAGGAGGGTGTCTATTATATAATTTGAACCTGGACGTACAATATCCTAGCAGCAATTTTGGGATTTCTTTTGATATAATGTACCTAATAAAAAGACGACATATTAAAACTCATCATCATCTTAGAATGCCTATATCTACAGCCGTAGCCAGGATTTTTCAGGGGAAGGGAAGCGAAACACAACTTTATATATGTAAAAATATGCTGTTTTTTTTAATTTGAAGTGTAATGTGTGTAAAGTCAAGAAATTCTAAGAATTGCTTTAGATATATCATGATGGAGTGATATATCTCATAATTTAAATATAATCTGTAATTATTTTTGAAATTTCGAGGGGGGGGCATGTCCCCCCCATACATATATCAATTAAAGTACAAATATTTTCTAATACCATTTGAAGTATGAAACTTTTTTAATTGATCCCATCGCACAGTGTTAAAGATAAATTTTATATAATATATCTGAATTTAAAACAAATCCTTTTTAAAATTCGATTTATATACCCAATCACTGGCTTATCATTTTATTTAATTTGAATAGTTCATAGGAACTTTTTATAGGTATTCGACATAACTAGTCACCTATTTCACAAATCTATTCACGGTGATACTGATAGTGAATGTAACATATAATACAATATACAAACTTCGTTCACATAACTCACCGAACTCTAATGCCCAGCATCAAATTTATTAAGATAATTCTACTAAACATAAATTTTATACCTTTAAACATAATCAGTTTGCGTCACCTTTCGTGGAACCCATCTACCTTACACACCGGAGGATTGGCGTACATAAAAGTGTACCTATGGGTGTCAAGTTCGACACTTCGCCATCGGTTACAATATAAGCCGTTTTGTTGTTCAGCTGGTTCGTTTTTTTGTTGCTTTTTCAGTCCGAATCGATAAGGTTTGCGTCGCGTCTATAAATCAAGTCCGGAAAAGAAACGTTGCCGCCTATACTACTTTTGTCGGATTGAATTTTTTCGAAGATCGGGCGTGGCGACCACTTGGTTCTCGATTGAATGTGATTTAGAGTAAGAAGATAAAATATATACGACGGGAATCGAAACCGGAGGTATTTAAGGTTCGAAAATAAGTCGTAAGGTTTTAATTATATGGCCGAATTGGGTCAATAATGTGTTGAAGGCTATTCGAGTGGTTGTGGTATACTTGAAAATTTTTAAAATACATGATGGATCTTGATTTTCATTAACCGTGATTAAAATTTAACATGAAAGCGATTAAGTTGAAATATACTTAAAATTTTAAAGTAAACAGTAAGTAAGTATAATATAATAAACTTGATCATTATTTTGTATTTAGATTTAAAATTAAGTATTTTTTTGTTTTTATTTAAATAGTTTGTTTCATTGACATAAAAAAATAATTTGTCTTCAACTATTTTGTACGCATATATTATATCAATCGGCAGTTTTAATTATCACATTCCTACATTGAATAATAATCAATTACAATTGGTTATATGCAAATACCTTTAATTTTAATATAATGCAATAATAAATATGTAAATTATTTGTGATGTATATCTGTTTTTTTTCTTCCAATTTTGATTTTAATTACAAAACATCAATTAAAGATATATCCATCTATAGATGTTTATCAGTTGTATATAATTTATTTTACAATTACAAAAGCGTGTGAGGGCCTAAAAAACTCGAACGTACGCAATTGAGTATGTGAATTTTACAATTGCGTTGTCATTTTCTCTTATTATTTGTCAATAAAGCCTTGGTTTTATTTTGCTGAATAAATTCCTTATGTGTTTGAGACAAATCAAGAGCAATTTCAAAAGCTATCAACAGACATCGAAAGAGCGTAAATTCCACTCTGGATCCGGATTGATTTGTGTTGGACGTGGTAACAATACAAATTACACTTCTGTCAAACGTGAAACTTAACCGTTTAATATGAAGTTAAAGTCATTTATAACATCGATTTTTTCTCGTATAATTATCATTAGATCACTAATTTTTATCTATCAAAATATTTCCTCGGGCGTATTATGTGATACGAATGTAATTTTTATTAAAAAAAGATTTGTTATCAGAACTCAAAGGATACAATAAATCGTCTTTTAAGGCGTCTTCGTTATAATCTATAAATATTTATGATTTATTTAGTATTTTGGCGTAAAATGAATCATCTTCAATGACGGTCGAACTGTGGGGGCGACCATAAAAAACGAGATTGAAATGATATGATATGGAATTTGAATAAACACCATTGTTGTTTGTCACATTGCTCGCATGGGAACCAGAAAAAAAATCATGTAACTACAATCAATGGTAATTTTAGACGAGTCCAAAGTATAATATCTATGAGTTTCTTGCGAACTTATTCATTCGTTATATCGCAAATATATAATATGTACTACGATAGATCTGCTAATCGAACGCGAAATTCCCAGTATTCGCACGCGTTCAAATACTTTTAATCTCGTTTATTTAAATAAAAAATATTTACATAGACGTTCGTGTTTTAAGTACAATAATAATTACATCATTGCTTTGATAAGTCCCGCAAAAACATCGATAAATAATCAATCTGGCTCATTTACATCGATGATTTGATCTTCCCGTATTTACTCTAGGAATAATTATCAACGTTGTAAGATATCACCGACACGGGCCGACGACCTCTCGAGTATTAAACGAAATGGAAATTTTTTTGATAAATAAATAACGCGAGCTATGTACTAAGCCACGTCATTGACTGGCACGTGTTTAGAATTTTCACATTGATAAAGATTCACTAAGCAAATATATTATACCATGAGATCCTAATTCACGACCGCCAAAAGGCATTGACTTTGTAATAGAATCGTTTTAGGAAAAGTATAATTTTCGTTAGAACTGGGAAAACTTTTGAATTCATTATCATCATCAAATAAACTATACAGCTTCTAATGCAAAAAGTCTTTTTTGAAAGTTTTTTTACTCAGGGAATTTTTAGGGAATGATGGCTCTCAATGGGCTTAAATATTAGAAATAATTAATATAGACCGTGTTTCACTTGTTACTTAAGATCAATAATCGGTAGGAATCGGCGTGTTCAACCGGGCTAAATAAACCGTTGAACTCATCGCAAATTAACTCTTCAGACATTGAATAAATAATTTGAAACGTAACTAAACAAACATAACACAATCTAGATAAACATACATATAGATGATTCGACAGCAATCCAAAACTCGACCATATGATCAAGAACAAATCAAAACAGAGTCGTATGAGAAAAAAGAGTCCCGCGGGGACATCTTTGAAGAACAAAGGAGAAATGCGACGTTTCGCCGGACCACAACCACAGAACCACACAACCACCGAGCGGACCTCGAGCTACCAAATTTGGTAGCGAGACCGCATTCCGCCAACGGGTGGACAGTTCTATTTAAAACTGTAACGAGTATGTCCTAGCGATAAAACAAAAAGGAACGGACGGGGACGAGTGAACAGGCCGGCGCAATCCTGAATTTATAATGTCCTGAAAAACCGGAAAGCTCACACATATCCATATGAATTTTTCGCGTCCGTACGCGTCCGAGTGTTAAATGTATGTGCGAATTTTTGCAGAAGCGCTCGCTGCGATGGCAATAAACGCAATTAATGTGTCGCGGGGCGCCCCGGAAAAAAGTGGAAAATTTCCATGTTATCGACTTGAAATGAGGCTTTCCATTCGAAATGTTGCATTCTGAGAGACGAGTGAATTTGTATCGATTTTTAGTAAGAGGTCGTTGCAACAAATTAAGGCTCCGGCGGCGAAAACGATCCGTCGAGAGAGAGGGGTGTTTTTATGTGAATGTTCGTGTCTTCAATTTAATTATCGTTGGATTGTGCAATTCGGTTGTTTTTGTTGAATTACATTTAATTTTATGATGTAATTAAATTGCGGTTTCGGTTGGTATTACTCTCAGTTCATAAAATGAAGTGTTATTGATTTTTTTGTATTATTTTATTCATTAATAATGTTTTTTTATTAACCGAGAATATGTGTATCATATTTTAAAGAATGATATAAAATAAGTCAAAAGGAAAACATATGTCTTTACTGTTTTAATTCATAAGTCGCTCATTCATACCACATTTTATAAGTTTGTTTATTTTTTTTATTATAGAAACATCTATTTCGCATGGGGGGGTGATCAATTATAAAACTTCACTGAATACAATATAAAAATGATCATAATATTTTTAAAATAAATAATCAAAACGAACTTATTGAAATAATTGGAAAATAATATTACAAAACTGTGTCGAATATGTATCATTTTGAATACTTCGCATATTTTACAATTGTTGTAAAGAAAATTTGTACTTTTTCAACCGACAAATAAAAACACATGAAACCCCCATACATTTTACATCACATAGTTTTATCTATATACGGAATTGAACAACCCACATTGCAGAAACACATGTTTAGAGCTGAAAGACGCACTTTTTTTCACGATGTACCGCCGTGTATGTGTTGGAGCGATTGTCACGGGATTGGACACATGACATTCGCCATCTTGCAAGAGGAAACTGTCATTTTTTAACAGGCAGACACATTCTTGTCGATGTCGGGATATCCCCTGCTGAGGGAGCCGGAGGTCACCTATCCATTGATATTTCAATGGATCCGAATTCGAATGATCCGTAAAAGTTTTGTTTCGATGGATATAATAATCTATCGTGTTTTAGAAAATGGTTTTTTTTTGAGGTTTTCTTTTATATCGAAAATTAATTTTGATTTTCGTATAAGCTCGCGTATTTCGTGATATAAGTAGGAGATTTTCGACTTTCACCTTCGGCGTTTCGAAACATCATTATGTCAATCTGGGTGAGGTGATTATTTTTGTGAAAATTAAAAAGAAAAAGGATAAGTTTCAATTTTTGGTGTGGAAATAATAATAGTGTTTGCCGCGGTTACAATTACTTGGAAATTAATATTTTCAATACGAATTATATTACAATGTTGATGTATAATATATTATATGAAGATATGTACTTATCGATGTTTCTACAAATTCAGAACAATGTAAGTAATAAATTATGTACGTAATACGTATATTATGTTTAAAACAAGTTATTGAAGTGCATATTTTTCAAAAAACAACTCGAAATGATAGTGAATATGTACACAGGTGTTTATTTTTTCAAAAAAATACAATTAGAAACTCTTTTTATTCATGGAAATAATATTTTAAAAAATAAAATGCAATTAATATGTATTCTTTGCAAAGTTTTTTTTAATGAAATTCTTGTGACGATCCATAAAAAAACCTACATATCAAATAACAATATTGTTGCTGTTGGCATAGGTCTTCAGTAAAGCACATTACACATGCAAACACCGTCAGAAAATTTTTATTTTTTCATCCAACACGACACAACACACGAAACGCCCGCCACAAAAACCGAAACCAAAAGAAAACAGGTGACATCAACGCACGGAGCCAAACATGGAAAACTACAACGTTTCCGAGCGCGCGTACGAAATTGTTGAATTAAACCAACCTCGGCGAGGGGAAAAAGCGCATTTTCATATTCAATCATCTGGTTTCAGCTGTAGCCTCGCAGGCTGCGGAACCTGAACAACGTCAAAGGGAAAAAATTGATCGGCGAGCAGACCGACCAGCTGTTTTTGCCGCTGCTGAAGATCAACGGACTTTCAGGTCTTCTCAGGAACATATGATGCGACTTTCGCATGCGTTTTCGCAGTTTTTTTATTGTTTTAAGTGTTTATCGTTTATTTCTTTGTTGTTTATGTGTTTATTTTTTTATTTAATTTATTTTCGTATATGTTCTCGGCGGATGTCAGCGGCGTTGACATAAAACGTGGCCGATCGAAAACGAAACAGCAAAACCGTCCACGGCGGCGGCTTTCAATTAAAACAGGCGTGTGGTTCGGGATTTTGCATCCCTTGTAACCGATAAATGATAAAGAATTTAAATTATTTTCTTTCCGTATGTCTTTTGGATATTATCAAAAGAGAAAATATGGAAAATATCAACGTAATACGTGATTAAATAACAAATTTTGAAATAATCATATTGTAATACAGACTATCAAGAAAATGAAAAATTTAAAAAACTTGATTTCACAGTAAAATTATATTAATTCATAATTAATATTATTTTTTGACATTGAAAAAATAATACATCAGTAGATGACAACGCCTTCAATATTCATTCATTTATTAATAAATATATTGTTATAAAACCAATACAAAAAGTTTCCTAAAAATACACAAACTATTCACTATCGAAGCATTTTCCATAGAATGTAAATTTTTTTATAATATTAATAATAATAGCGCGTATAATAGCGCCAAGTACAACATTAACCTCGGCGAGCGGCGGTGGCGCATAAAGGGTCAACTCGCAATTCAAAATATAATATAATGATAATAATTTAATAACGATATCGGAGGGCTTTTATTTTGAGAGAGCCGTTTTCGATGCGTCTCAAAAGGGAGAAAGCAAGAAGGTGGTGTGTGCTCATCGGGGCCAAGGTGGTCCATTCTGAAGACCATTGTCTGATGACGATTGTCAACGGGATGGAAGAAAATCGTTTTCGATTTTGGTTTTCATATTGTGCTCTTTCGATTTTTGTTATGAAAGGAAAATGCGTTGAGAAAATTATAGTTTTGTTGACGGTGGTGTATTTTGTTCATACTAAAGATTATGACTTTTCAAATAATTATAATTCTACTAGTATGAAATTTAAGAGTATAATAATACGCTTGAAATTTGATTGATGTAAATAATACGACTTTAGTTTTAATAAAAACAATACAAATTGAATGTAAGTTATTGAAAAAAATTTGCCTCGATAAAATGAATCGTTTTTGATTAATGTAATTTTTGTTAAATGAAAATCTAGCAATCGGTCAAATTACCATTAAAAAAAAAATAGGTATAAATCATAGTGTTAATCAAACTAAATATGAGTCAATTACATTGTACTTAAGTCAAAAAAAAAATCAAACCATTGCCGATCCGTTTACAAGTCGTTATTATTAAAAATTGGCGTATTACTTCATTGCCCCCGGGTGGTTAAAGCGTTCTACACATTTCTTACGCGAAAATCATTATAAACACCCATTTTGTTCGACAAATTTATATCGTAAAAAATAAAACAATACATAAGCGTATTCAGTTTTGACGCTGGCTAACTTAATGACTTAATAAGCGCAGGATTGCAATGAAATCTTTTGCCTTTTTACACACGACTCGTTTTCAAAAAAATTATTGTTACGAAAGGCACTTGTCACGATTTCATCTCGTGTGCCAATAATAATCGAAAAGCACTTTTGAAAATGAGTCAAAAAGTTTCGAGATGCGAAAATTGTTTTTCACGCACAAGGTTAAATTATTTCAGATCACGAATCGCTCAACAATGACATGAATTAAACTTTTTTTCGCAACAGCATCTTTCAGTAACCCCACATTTTTGATAATTCCATCGAAACACTTTTTGTATATGAACAAAAAAAAAACGCGAAACCGAACTAGAACATAAAAACCAAATTAGGCCAGGCGCCCACTGGCGATTCAGTCGCGCGCGATCGAAAATGGAACACATCGTTTTTGGTTGAAATGCGCGCATATGACATATGTGCGCACTTCAACCTAAAACGAT